>JAEIIJ010012019.1:0-64975 GCA_018904815.1 Drosophila ogumai | reverse complement strand
CTGTTGATGCTGATCAAGAATATATATGATTTATGGGGTCGGAAATGGCTCCTTCACTGCTTTGCAAGCTTCTGATTAAAATTGTAATACCCTGCGAGGTATAATAATTAATAAATCCCCTTGTTTGCGTCAGGTGTCGGAGCTGCTGCTCCTGCGGGTGGGGCATGGAAAAATATTTCAAATATAACAGTCATTAGTCCTGTTAGCAAAACGCAAACAAAACAAAACGTCTGGCAATGCTGTTTGTTTGAGAATAAGCAAAGTTCACCACCATTTTCATTAAAGTATGCTCTGATTTGGTACTTTTGGCCTCTCTGACCGCAAAGTCTGGCAACACTGGTCGCTCTCGGCGCAGCATTGAAATTCAGAGTGACCAGGGAAAAAATATCAAAAATTATTAAATAAAAATCGAGATTTTGATGTTTTCCCATATTATCACAGCCCTACTATTTCACATCAACAAACAAAAAATTTAATTCGGAACAAAGAAAAGTGACGGCGATAAGCGATAAGGATTTTCCGCTTTCCACGGCATCTCAGAGTACCACTACTCTGCGTCGCGGTGCTGGCTGAGAATATTTTCCGGAAAATGCCCTTTAGACGGCGCTGCAAATAAACTGCAGGCAAACACCTTGAGTGCAACGGGGCTGCAAGTGTGTGCGAGTGCGTGGAAGAGAGTGTGCGAGTGTGTGTGTATACATGTGGATGAACGAAAATAAAACAACGGACCGCTCCCCGCCGCCTCCCGCAAAGCTTGTCCCCAATAGAATACGAGGAACTGCATCGCACTAAAGCCCCCACGTCCCGTCCATCTCCCCCGCGGCCAGTCTCCACTCTCCGTTCTGCGCTCTCCACCCTGCACTCCCCTCGGCCGCCACCCCAGGAACAACAACCACACCGTCACTTCATCCACCTCCAGCAGCAGCAGCGAAAACAACAACAGCAACCACCAGCGCCCTTACAACAACTGTTACAAAAGAGCGAGGCGAGAGACACCCCGCCCCGCAACCCCGTTTACAGCTCGCTCACATACGCACGCTCCGCACACACACACACAGCCAGTGGTGTCCTCGCCAGAAACTCAATCTCAATCCAATCCCAATCGCCACCACAATCGAAGGCGTAATTGTAGTCCGCGAAGATGGACTCCGATATCGAAATGGAACTGGAATCGGACAACGATGACGACTACGACTACTACAACACAGGTGAGCAGGATTTCGGGCAACAACGGCAGCCTCTTCCCCCAGGTCCCCTCTCCCCCTGACAACAATCAGCGCCATCGATTTAACTGAGGCTAAATAGGCCTGTCGCTGTGGTTGTGAGGAAGTACACACACAAAGTGCCCTGGGCATGTGTGTGTGCGTGTGTGCATGCGGGTTGGTTATTCACCTTTTTGGAGGCCTAGAGAAGCGAGAATATTTGCATTCAGCACTTGACATTCGCCTTGGGTTCCGCCTGCTCCCCTTGGTGGGGACCCACTGCCCCCTCCTCAGAGCCCCTTCTCTCCTTAGGGCCTTCTGTTTCTTGGCTTGACCATGAGGCTGAAATTATGGAATTGAACTTGAAACCAACACACACGCACGTAGCTGCACAGCGAGAAAAGAGAGCTTACAGTTTGGGAGTGCGAATTTAAATAATAATTACAATTCAAAGCTAAAGTTAGCAGTTTTATAAGTGTTTAAATATCAGTTTATTTTTAGATTATTTATTTAAAATTTTAAAAACAATTTTATTAATTATTTTAATTTGATTTTAAATGTTACGTTTAATTTGGGTTAAATTTAGGGTTTGGTATCTATTATCATTAATATTATTTTATCAAAAGTCTAAACTAACCCCTCATTTCTCTCCGTGTTCGAACAAGTACAATTCGTAGTTGCGAGCGGCGACTGATTGTGAGGTTTGTGTTTTGTGGCTGGCTTCATTATTGCCCGCCGCTCTTCCCACGCTCTTCTTCGCTCCGCAGCACACCGTCACACACACCGTCTCAGGTGCGTGCCCAAGTACGTACATAGTTGCACTTTGTTTTGTGCCCGCTTTTCCGTCAGCTCGCATCTCTCGGCTCTGCCTTCTGACCTGTCCCTTCCGCCAGCGACTTGAGACCTGGCCAAGACGCCTCGTAACAGCCAACAGCCTTCAATCAGATACCCGGTACGGGCACGGCTAAAATCGGGCATTTGTATGGCAGCCTTGTTGTGCAGCTTAGGGTTACGAATTAGCAAAAGTACGGTGTTCACAAATACTCACAGGTAACACCGATAATCGGTGTAAGTATTTGGCAAATACAATTCATTTAAGCCGTTGTAGGTATAACAGTTTGATTTATTTATTTATTTTTAAAGCAATAGAAACACAGGCATTATTATTTATAAATCATACTCTTACTTTGACTAATAACGAGTTTTTTTTTTTTTAACGATGTGAATATACTCCATATAATATATATATATATAAAGTTATTTTAGGATATATCAGAGTTAACAGTAAAATATATCAACACAAGTTTTTGCCGCAATACTCGTATTTATGCAACTGTAACTCAGAGTCCTCCACAAATCCACCCTATTTTTGGTGGTAGATTGTTATTTCAGCTGTTATTTAACCCCGTTCTCACTTCTACAACAATAGGAATTTAAGATAGAACTTTAACTTTAATAAATCCAATTATAATAAATCCAAAAACTCACTCACCAATTTCCCTTACAGGCGAGGACTGCGATGTGGAACGCCTGGATCCGAAGCGAGCCGATCCCGAGTACTTCGAGTACGAGTGCCTAACCGTGGAGGACATCGAAAAGCTGCTCAACGAGCGCGTGGAAAAGCTCAACACCATCCTGCAGATCACGCCCTCGCTGGCCAAGGTGCTGCTGCTGGAGCACCAGTGGAACAATCACATTGTCGTGGAGAAGTACCGCCAGGATGCCAACGCGCTGCTGGTGACGGCGCGCATCAAGCCACCCACTGTGTCCGTTGCGGATGCAGCTTCCACGAGCGCTGCTGCGGCGGCAGCTAGCGCCCAGCTGCTCCGACTGGGCAGCAGCGGATACAAGACGACAGCCTCGACGGCGCCACAGTACCGGAGTCAAATGTGCCCCGTGTGCGCCAGCTCCCAGCTGGGCGATAAGTTCTACAGTTTGGCCTGCGGCCACTCGTTCTGCAAGGACTGCTGGACCATCTATTTTGAGACGCAGATCTTCCAGGGCATCTCCACGCAAATAGGCTGCATGGCCCAGATGTGCAATGTCCGGGTGCCGGAGGATCTGGTGCTGACGCTGGTCACCCGGCCTGTAATGCGCGACAAGTACCAGCAGTTCGCCTTCAAGGACTACGTGAAATCACACCCGGAGCTGCGCTTCTGCCCCGGACCCAACTGCCAGATCATAGTGCAATCATCGGAGATCTCCGCCAAACGTGCCATATGCAAGGTATGCCACACGGGCTTCTGCTTCCGGTGCGGCATGGACTACCACGCGCCCACCGACTGCCAGGTGATCAAGAAGTGGCTGACCAAGTGCGCCGACGACAGCGAGACGGCCAACTACATTAGCGCCCACACCAAAGACTGCCCCAAGTGTCACATCTGCATCGAGAAGAACGGCGGCTGCAACCACATGCAGTGCTTCAACTGCAAGCACGACTTCTGCTGGATGTGCCTGGGCGACTGGAAGACGCACGGCTCCGAGTACTACGAGTGCTCCCGCTACAAGGACAACCCCAACATTGCCAACGAGTCGGTGCACGTGCAGGCGCGCGAGGCGCTCAAGAAGTACCTGCACTACTACGAACGCTGGGAGAACCACTCCAAGTCGCTCAAGCTCGAGCAGCAGACGATCGACCGGCTGCGCCAGCGCATCAACTCCAAGGTAATGAACGGCAGCGGCACCTGGATCGACTGGCAGTATCTCTTCAACGCGGCGGCACTGCTGGCCAAGTGCCGTTACACGCTGCAATACACCTATCCGTACGCCTACTACATGGAGGGCGGTTCGCGAAAGAATCTCTTCGAGTACCAGCAGGTGGGTTGCCTTGGCAACTATTCTTTGGATCAACTCTCTCTAATAATCTCTGTACTCCACAGGCGCAACTGGAGGCTGAGATCGAGAACCTGTCGTGGAAGATCGAGCGGGCCGAGACGACGGACCTGGGTGATCTCGAGAATCAAATGGACATCGCTGAGAAGCGTCGCACCACCCTACTCAAAGACTTTTTTCCCGTGGATGCATAGGCAAACGGTACGCTTCCAGAACCACCAGGACACAATAGAACAGAACCGAACAGACAGCTTCTCCCGTTTAGCACAAACAAGGAACTCGATTGGATTTGATTCGACCCGGCCGACTGTTGAAGGGGCGCGACGCGACAGTAAGACGCTTATTTAAATTAAATTATACACATATTTACAGACATGTATCCATCTAGAGGTAGCCTAACGACGAGTAGCTAATTTTTAAACTAAGCTAATAATCAAGTGCATATAGACTAGAGTACGTAGCATAGAGCGTAGTCGACTACTCGAAGTAACATATAATATTTATAGTTGTGACATTCGAAATCACTCAAAACGATCGGTTAAACTGCAATACCACGCCTTGCGCAGAACGTTAACGATAGTAGCTGTACTATAACTATATGAACTAGCTACAGACAAACCAGACGCATTTCAGTGGCCAAGTGTTCCAACAGTTTTCCAAAAACTAGCCCAAGCGACCCGACGAAGTGCAGTAACAATTCTAAATTTATAGCGCCAGCAAGTCAAGCAATTATATAGATCAGAGCCTAAGTTTTAAATCTCGTATTACCCCAGAGCAGGGCTGGGAGAGCAGCAGCCCAGCCGCGTTAACAGCATCAAGTATTCGTAATCTGTATCTCGTAACTAACCGCAGCACATCAATCGAGCGCCAGGAGTCTTGAAGTATAACGAAACTAGAGGTACTCCCCGCCCCGTCCCGCAACCCTCGTTCCTTTCGATTCTCACTCAATTCTCGATTAACGTTGTAAGCTGAACCATAAATTATATTATAGGATTACGCTATGTATGTATGCTTATGCGACTGAATTTGAATTAAATTTACACTAGATATATCATAAATTATATTATTAGGATTACGTTTCCCGCGCATCTATTGTTTTTACTTTTAAACAAAAGTAAATGGCACTGGAGAGTTGTGGATTGTGGACTGTGGGCCGAAAGCTTTCCAGGGAGCTTTCTACTAAAAGTGGTGAGAAAGCCACCGAAAACCTAAGCTGGGTTTTCTAGGGTGCAGCTTTCACTCAAAAGCTTGGATTTCGAAATTCGGGTTTGGGTCGAGATTCATTTCACTCAACTTTAAATTAATTTTTTCAATATTAAATATATATTTATTTATTTATTTTATTAGTTTATTATTAAAATATTTTTTTACTCATAATTTTCTTAAATCATAAATTATATCAATATATCATATAAGAGAAAGGAAGTTAGATTCGGTAAGCAGTTGGATTTTAGGGCTCGAAGTCTTTTATAACTAAGCCAAAAATGCATGAATTGCATTATTGGTTAAAATCATCATATGGAATTCAAAATTGAAAAAACCAAACCTTTATTTTAATTACCACTTGTAGAGATTTTTCTAACTCTTCTGTTGATGATGATCAAGAATATGCAAAGCCTACAGTGCCGTCTTTACAATGTTACACTAATAATTTATTGTTTCAGTTATAGAAAACAAAGCTTCTAATTTTTTGTTTATTTTTTCTTGCCCTTCTTGCCCTTTCCCTTTTTGCCCTTCTTGGCGACCGGGCTTGGCTCCGGGTTTAACGAAGCCAGAATTTCTGGCTCAGGTTGCACAATTGGCAACTTGAACATGCGGCACTCGGATCGCTCCTTCAGGACACTATTGGCTATCTTCTTTGCCCCAGTTATCTTGGCCACCTTGACGTTGTTCATCCCATCCACCTTTTTGGCAGGATACACCTCCACATCGCAGCAGTTCTGCATGAGCAGGACGTCAGTGTTGTTGGCAATGGGATACTGCAAATAGAGGTCCCTGCCGCAGTCCAGGCATTTGTTCTTCATTCGTTTTAGCTGGAATTTAATTGGAAAACAACGCCCTGCCATGGTGTTATTGTCCAGAATAACCGCATGCTTGTAAGTCGGCTTGGGCCGGGGTCTCTTGGTCCACTGTGGGTTAAAGGGTTTCAAAACCGAATCGAGCTTCGAAGAGCTAACCACTACCCACCTCGTCCAAGTGCAAGGAGGTTTGAAGTGGTCTGCACGCCGCCGAGCAAAGATTGGGGTGAAGATTCTGCTCCTGGGCCACGCACATGGTGCAGCACATCTTATCTTTGTCGGACTCAAGGAGCGGCCGCCCCTTGCTGCACTCCGCCCGGATGTCGATCTGCTGACGAACAGGTCCTTCCGGCTCGATGGTGGCCTGTATGATGTTTGCCTGCGGCTCTACCATACTCGTTGGAGGCGAGGAGACCCTATAATCCATGCAGGGTCCGCCGGAGGGCTCAAAGCAGTTCCGACAGGGACCTTCGACAAAGTTCTTTTGCAGCCAGCGGCGACAGCTGCTTTCCGGAGCGGCCATGATGCTAGCCTAAAAATGGTGTTAACTAGGCAACTAATAAATTTGAAATGACATTAAAAAATTAAAGACTTGAAGCCTCAATCCCGGCCTGTTTATTTAATTTCGAAATAAATGTACATAGCTTATTTTCTATCCACAGATTTGGCATCTAGTTTGTCCATTTCCACTGCCTTTTCGACATGCTCCTCCTCGTCAAATATCTTAAGATCCTTGGCGTGCTGCCAAACTGCAATATTCAGAAAGCCGCCGACGAAAATAAAAGAAGCAGCCGTGAGATTCAAGGCGTAACTGCAAGAAAAAGAAGTTGATGTACTATAGATTCCTGGATGAAAGACTACAGGAGCGACTCACCGCAAGGACTCCGTGTCGTAGAGCCAGCAGTTTCCCTTGTTGGAGCATGTCTTGCCCCACACCAAGCAATAGTTGTCAATTAGCCAGCCGAAAAATATGGGACTCGGAATGAAGCCTAGCAGCGAGGCTACCATAGAACCCAAGCCCAGAGCAAAGGTCTTGTCCTCTTGGGGAATACAGCGAAGGGCAATGAGCAGATTGGTGGACTTGCTAGAAGCACCCACCAGCTTCAGGAAGCACATGACGCCCAGAAAAACCAGGAACTGATTGAAGCAGTCCACTGGACAGGTGCCATCCACAGCGAATTGGGACTGAAAAAAATCAAGACGTGACTGAATAGATTTTTTTTGGGAGAGATAAAGCCTACCTCTGTTTCAAACTCTAAGCTGGAGGAGCCCATGCACTTGCAGCCTGTGAAGATGGTCCTTCCCAGAGCATCTTTCGTCCTCTCGGAGCAGCCCGCATGGCAGGCGGAGATGTAGGTGATGTTCTCGGGACTGCAAACCGGAGCATAGTGAACGTAGTCGCAGTGACAGGATGCACTGCAGCTGTTGTCCGCCGACAAGGTGGTCAGCGAGTTTAATCTATCGCTACTCTCGCATCCTATGGCCACATAACAGAGGATTCCGGCCACCGTTACAAAGTCCACAATGGCATTCCAGGAGGCCATGGCCCTGGCACTTGGTCTGTATTTTGAGATCACGTAGCCAGAAATGAGGACTCCGGCGGCCGAGAATCCGAGAGCTACGGTACCTGTGGCCATGGTGGCCATTGCCGCCGATTGTCTGTACTGAGTTTCGATGTACTTCGGAGTAAATATCCAGTAGGCCATGTAGCCAAAGAAGTACATTATGGAGGCCATGGTGTTGTACACGTACACCTTGTTTTTGGTCAGCTTCCTGACCGTCTGCATCATGTCACCGAAGGAGCGCTCTTTGAGGTCTAGTTCCTTTTTGCCTTCAGCCTGCCCTGCCTGGAGGCGTCTCCTTTTAGAACTGGGCAGCTCTCTGGGAAACATAAAGAGAAAAATGGCCGAGACCAAGGTCATTGCGGCCAGCACAATCCAGCCGAGCCACCAGGCGCCCATCCATCGGGGATCCTCCCGGCCAATCAGAGGCTCTAAGCCGGGTTCTATGTACAAACGCAGGCAGAGAGCAGCGAGGGAATAGCCAATAGCTGGACCCAGCATCCTCAAGAACGTGGATAAGCCTGGGATAAGCCACAAATTACCTGATATCTTGGTTAAAAATAACGAAATACTCACTCAACATGGCGGGAGTCTTGGACTTGGTGCCATTGTCGTCCATGTAGGCAATGCCCAAGGTGTAGAAGAGGGCCTGTCCCACTCCAGAGATGAGTTGCGCCACGAACAGGAACACCTGGGGAACCCACTGACCAATCTCCTCCTGGATACAACCAGCTGCTTTAGTCTGACACAGCTTCTGATCCCTCTCCTGCTTAGCCAGAGTCTCATTAACCTGGCCATATTCCCGTGTTAACTTCAGGGCATCCTCGCCAGCGCCGTAGATAAAGTGCAGCGAGCTCGTCAGCAGGCAAAAGGCCACGATGGTCAGTAGACCTAAGTGGGAAACTATCAGATATATGGCAAGTTTTGGACGCTTAGCTCACCTATCCCCATCCAGCGGGGTCGATGACCATTTCCCGCATAATAGCCCAAGAGGGCGGCCGTTAACATGGTACTGATATCATTGCCCACCGAGATAATGCCGGATATCTTTGTGGGTATCTTGTAGCGCTTCTCCAAGGTCGTAATAGTCCCATTGAAGTAGGCGAAGGTCATTGTCATCACACAGCCAGCAATCCCATACAGAATCACATACATTTTCTCGGTTGCGAATCTGCAAAAATATGGTACGAACCATAAACTTAAGATACAGATAGCTGGAGGCGATTACCTCTGCATGAAGGGGCCCTTGAAAAGCCAGAATCCGCAGGCAGTCTCGTCATCTTCCTCTTTAGATAATTCCTCAGGTGGGTTTTTACATTTTTCCTTGTTTTCCAGGAAGGGCAGAGCTTCACTTGGCTCAGACGGTGCCACTTTCTCGTCAACTTTCATCTCCACACAGCGCGTATGAACTGATTCTGTATGTCAGGAGATCGCACACCCATATAGCCAGCTGCATCTCAAGTGTCTCAGCTCGCTGTTCTTATCAAGGCAGTCAGATTAGACAAGTGAGGATCAGACAGGCGACAGGGGGTATAAATTTAAAGAAGAGCTAACATAATTGATGGGGTTTCCTTATCAAACTTTCGTATCTTTTTCGGAAACGTGTGAAATTCTCAAAACATGGGTGTGCCACGTATCCCCAAGATAAAAATATATTGAGCTTGGTGCAAGGAAAAAGCTGTAATGTAATCATTATCTTACGCAGAGTCTTTATTTTCATCATGTTTATCGGCACTGCTGGGACTTGGTTTATCTTTAAGATCTAACTCATCATCCTGGCTTTTGCTGGCCGCAGTTTCCTCTTCATCAAAAATCATCTATCCTTAGCGTAATACCATATTCCAAAATTCCAGAAGCTTGCCAGGAAAATCAGAAAAGCACTCACGAGATTTATTGTAAGCCTGTAAAATAATAAATAATTTGAGATTTCTTTTTAGTAACTTCTTGCTCACCTCAAGGACCTCGAGACGTATATCCAGCAGTTTCCCTCGACCCCGCAGGTCTTTCCCCACACCAAGCAGTAGCTATCCCACATCCAGCCGGAGATAATGGGGCCGGGAATATAGACGAGCACGGTTAGCATCATAGTGCTGAAGCCCATGGAAAAAGTCTTATCTTTCGTAGAGACGCATCGAAGGGCCAGAAGCTGATTACTGGAGCTTCCTGTGGCACTTACAAACCGCAGAAGGTACATTACGGCCAGGAAGATTAGGAATTGCTTGTCGCAGTTCACCGGACAAGCTCCGTCTACAACGATCTGGGACTGGGATGCCAGAGATGTTTCCTTAGAAAACAGAGTTTGATTCAGGGAGCTACCCAAGCACTTGCAGCCCGTGTAAATGGTTCTTCCCAGATCGTCCAGTCCCTTCTCTGTGCATCCCGCATGGCAAGCAGATATGTAGGTGATGTTTTCCGAACTGCAAACAGGTGCGTAGTACACGAATTCACAATCGCAGGATGCACTGCAGGAGTCGCCAGATGGAACGATGGTCAGTGAGTTAGCTCTGTCGCCCTCGTCGCATCCCACCAGGGCGTAGCATATAAGAGCAGCCACTCTGATGTAGTCCAAAACGAAGTTCCAGGCAGCCATTGTTCTGGCACTCGGCTTGTACTTCGATATTACGTATCCTGCGATTAAAACTCCAGCGGCGGTGAATCCTAGGGGCCATGTACCCGTAGCCAAGGTGGATGTGGACGCCGACTGACGAAACTGGATCTCCATATACTTGCTCGTGAAACTCCAGTAGGGCATGTAGCTATAACAGTAGCATATGGAGCCGAGTGCGAAGTACACGTACACCTTGTTGGAGGCTAATCGTTTGAGGGAGTCCACCATATCTCGGAATGAGGGCTCCCCTATAGCGGCATCCATCTCTCCTCTCTCCTCCGCTTTCAAACGTCTGACTCTGGCTTTTGGTGTTTCCTTGGGAAAAATTCCTACAAAAAAGGCTGCGATGAGCAGTATGAATATCATGGGAATCCAACCCAGCCACCAGGCACCCATCCAGCGGGGATCCTGTGGCGGAATCAGCGGCTTCTTGAAGGGATCGATGTACAGGCTCAGGCAAAAGGAGGCCATGGAGAAGCCCATGGCAGGACCCAGCATACGCAGGAAAGTGGAAATACCTTGTCGAGAGGAGTATTAATAAGGGATTTTTGCAGATAAATTCACTTTGATTCGTACTCAGCATTCGTGGCGAGTTGGCTTTCGATAGATTGTCATCCATGTAGGATAGCCCTGGGGCGTAGATGAGCGAGAATCCAATGCCACCGATAAACTGGGCTATGAAAAAAAGTATAATAGGCTTGTAGTCCGAAGTGTCCTCTATGCATTTTGAGTCTTTTTTATGACAAAGGGAGTCGTCTTTTTGGGTGGAGTTTAAAGTAGTAATGACGAATTCATTTGATCCGTACTCCTCGGTGAGTCTCAAAGCCTCTTCGCCGGGTCCGTAGAAAAAGTGCGAAGTTAGCATGAGCACACAGAAGAAAATAATGATAAGCAGGCCTGCAATAAATCCAAGAGTTCTAAATTATGTGTATTATAATATTATAATTTTTAAATCGATATCTTTTATGATAATTTTATTGAGCAGACCAAAATATGTTAAGTATCAAAATTAAGCTACATTTTAATAATTGCCATTAATACGAAATAGAAATTTGTATTTACAAAGTTGAAATTAAACCCACAGAGTGTAATTATTTGATCACTCAAAATAGGCAATTATAAATTATAAAATTACCTTGACTATTCACAGTTAATATAGGCAGCACTTTATGCACATGTCATGACAATTAATTGTTTGTAGTAAGTTGAGATTGCTACCGAATGTGTGTATTTGTGTGTATGGTGGCTGTGATATCATCTTTCTGCCTCTGTTTTGGCACGCCCCAAAATTCATTCTCGCATTTCCCTCTTTTTTGTTTTTAATTATTTCCGCTAGGAATTTCGCTGTTCGTATTTTTATAGATTTTTTTTTAGCAACTTTACCCATGGCAATCCAACGCGGTCGATGTCCTCTACTGGCGTAGTAGCTCAAGGAGGCTGAGCATAAGACTGTGCTTATTTCACTGCCCACCCCGATGATTCCGGTTACCTTGGTGGGTATACTGAAGCGTTTCTCCATTGTGGAAATAGTTCCCGAGTAATACGATGAAGCCATGGACAGAAAGCAGCAAGCCATTCCATAAATCACAACGAACATGCTCGCCGTGGCAAATCTGGAGAGTATATTAACATTAATACTGGGAAAACCAACTTGGCAGATGGTGACACCTCTGAAGACGAGGCCCCTTGAGTATTGAAAAGCCACAGGTAGTATCTAAAGGATCCAGTTCCTTCTGCTTTTCGGACTCATCTCTGCCGGGCGCTTTATCCATCCTTCTCTGTCGAACTGCTCGAATGCACTGATCTCTCACAAACATGTTTTAATCCAATTGCCGGCAGCTATTAAACAGAAAAGCTCAGTTGTATATAGTTAGGGCTTGCGTGATCTGCTTTATAATTGCCATAAATTAGCAGTCAGACGAGAAATTATATAGGGGAAATCGCTCATGGAAAATTGAAGCAGTTTAAAAAGCAGCGAATTGGGAGTGAAAATATAAAGTCCATATCGATTGGTGAGAGACAGACTTTCAGACGGTGAAGATGCTCCTTCCAAGAGCATCATTAGCAAAGGATTGCGGTACCGAAAACCATTCATCCAAATCTACGAAGGGGATGCCACCTTTAGGTTTACTTTGCTTCCCACACAGCTCGTCTGAACTGAATCTGTCTATCAGATATCGTGTACCCATATAACCAACTTCATCTCACAGCTTTACTCTTCTTATCAAGGTAGTCAGATTAGACAAGTGAGGATCAGACAGGCGACATTTATATACTATATTAATCTAAAGAAGAGCTAATTGATGGGGAGGTTTCCTTATCAAACTCTGTAAACAAAAGATATATCTGTTTCGGAAAGATGTGAAATTCTGGCGCAAGTCAAGTCTGCTTGTGCCACACGCATTCCCAAGATAAAAATAGATCAAGCTGGTTTAAGGGGAAAACTTTAATAAAATTTAATTTAAATTAATTTCTATTCCTTTTCCTTAAGCTCTAATTGATCAACCTGCTTATGGTCACCACTGGGATTTGGCTTCTCCTTAAGCTCTACCATTTCACCATTTTTGCCAGTGTTAGCTGTTTCCTCTTCATCGAAGATCTTCATGTCCTTAGCATGGTACCAGACTCCGATATTCCAGAAGCTTCCCAGGAAAATTAGAGAGGCGCTCACGATGTTCATTGTAAATCTGTAGAGCAGAAAATAAATTAGTTTTAAAGCAACTTTTAGACAGAACTACTCACCTCAAGGACCTCGAGTCGTAAATCCAGCAGTTTCCTTTGGAGCCGCAGGTCTTTCCCCACACTAGACAGTAGCTATCCCACATCCAGCCAAAGACAATCGGACTGGGAATGAAGGTAAGCACGGCATAAACCATGCTGCCGAAGCCCAGGGCAAAGGTCTTGTCTTTGGAGGGCACGCAACGGAGTGCCAGAAGGAGATTACTGGACCTTCCTGTGGCGCCTACGAACTTTAGGAAGCACATGACAGCCAGGAAAATCAGGAATTGTTTGTTGCAGTCCACCGGACAGGCTCCATCCATGGCGATCTGGGACTGAGATGCCAGAGAGGTTTCGTTAGAAAAGAGAGTTCTGTTAAAGGAGCTGCCCAAGCACTTGCAGCCTGTGTAAATGGTCTTTCCCAGGTCGTCCACTCCCTTTTCAGTGCATCCCGCGTGGCAGGCCGAGATGTAGGTGACGTTTTCCGGACTGCAAACGGGTGCGTAGTACACATATTCACAGTCGCAGGATGCGCTGCAGGTGTCTCCAGTTGGAATGATTGACAGCGAGTTGGCTCTGTCGCTCTCATCGCACCCCACAAGCACATAACAGATTAGTCCAGCCACCGTGAGATAGTCCACCACAAAGTTCCAGGCAGCCATTGCCCTGGCACTCGGCTTGAACTTCGAGATTACGTATCCGGAGATAAGAACTCCGGCGGCGGAGAATCCGAGGGCCCAGGTTCCCGTAGCCATGGTGGAGGTGGACGCCGACTGGCGGTACTGGATCTCAATGTACTTGGGCGTAAATATCCAGTAGGGCATGTAGCCGAAGAAGTAGAGTATAGAGGCAATGGTATTGTACACGTACACCTTGTTGGAGGCCAGTCGCTTAAGGGAGTCCATCATGTCCTGGAATGAGCGTTCCGCCAGCGGAGTGTCCACTTCTCCCTTGTCCTCCGCCTTTAAGCGTTTAGCCCTGGCTTTGGGCATTTCTTTGGGAAAGATGCCTACAAAGAAGGCTGAGATGAGGAGGATAAAAGTAAGGAGGATCCAGCCCAGCCACCAGGCACCCATCCAGCGGGGATCCTCTGGCGTGATCAGTGGCTTCTTGAAGGGATCGATGTAGAGGCGAAGGCACAAGGAAACCATGGAGAAGCCCATGGCAGGACCCAGCATTCGCAGGAAAGTAGACATACCTTAATGGGAGAAAAATAAATGTGGCAAGGATAATGGATATACATATTGATTCCTTACTCAGCATGCGTGGCGTCTTGGCATTCGATAGATTGTCATCCATGTAGGACAGCCCTGGAGCGTAAAAGAGCGAGCATCCAATGCCGCCGATAAACTGGGCTATAAAAAACAGCACAATCGGCTTGTAATCCGCAGTATTCTCCACACATTTGGAGTCCTTTTCATGACAAAGAGAGTCGTCCTTTTGGGTGGAGTTTAGAGTAGTATTGACGAATTCATTAGATCCGTACTCCTCGGTGAGTCTCAAAGCCTCTTCTCCGGGTCCGTAGAAAAAGTGTGGAGTTAGCATGAGCACACAGAAGAGGGTAATGATAAGCAGGCCTGTAATAAATCCAACATACTCCCCAATATATATACATTTTAATATCTAGAAGACTTTACCTAAGGCAACCCAGCGCGGTCGATGTCCCTTACTGGCATAGTAGCTCAAAAGAGCCGATGAGAAGACCGTGCTTATGTCATTGCCCACCGTGATGAGTCCGGAGATCTTGCTGGGTATATTGAAGCGTTTCTCCATCGTGGTAATAGTGCCAGTAAAATAAGTAAAAGCCATGGCCAGAAAGCAGCTAGCTATCCCGTAAATTATCACGAACATGTGAGCCGTGGCAAATCTAGGAGGCGAGATATCGTAAATGCCGGAAAATCAACTTGGCAGAAAGTTGCACCTCTGAAGAGCAGGTCCTTTGAATATAGAAAAGCCACAGGTGGAATCTGAATGATCCAGTTCCTCCTGCCTTTCGGACTCATCTCCGCCGGCCTCCTTATCCTTCAGAAACCTGGAGGTTTCGTTCTCTTTGCTGCCCGAGTCGACCATCCTGCTCTGTCGAACCGCTCGAATGAACTGATCTCTCAGCTCAGAGGCAACTTACAATCGACTTGCCGGCTCGGGTAAACAGAAAAGCTCCAAGATAACATAAGACGACCTTTAATTTTATATAGCCCAGTCTGACATTTATCTTTCTAACCGGGATCTTCTGTTAATTGCCAGTAGTTACCATACGAGTGTAAACAGCGGGATGAGCATACTGTTACAATACAGTTTATTATCTTACCGGACTCTGTGGGGGAAATCACACATGGATATTGACAAATCAAGGCACCAAAACTCTCACTCACACAGCACTTAGGAGTAATAATAACTTAGGTCTAGATCTCTGTGTTCTTCTCGTTGCTGGCCTCCTCCTCGTGCTGGACGATCTGCATCTCCACCTCCTTGACCTCCTCGTCGAAGATCTTCAGGTCCTTGGCGTAGTACCACACGCCCAGATCGAAGATGGCCCCAATGGCAATGAAGACAGCAGCAGTGAAGTTTAGAGTGTATCTGAAAGATGGATCCGAAATGAGTTTGTTTTTCTGGGAATTTTAGGAGGTTCACCCACCTCATGGACAGGGGATCGTAGAGCCAGCAGTTGCCTTTGTTTGTGCAGGTCTTGCCCCACACGAGGCAGACCCTGTCGACGACCCAGCCGAAGAAGATGGGGCTGGGAATGAAGGCCAGCATCGAGCACATGGTCATGCCAAAGCCCATGGCTGCCGTCTTGTCCTTTTCAGGAACACATCGCACCGAGACCAGGAAGTTTGAGGCCCGGCCGGTGGCTCCCACAAACTTCAAACAGCACATCACAGCCAGGAAGGCCACGAACTGTGTCCAGCAGTTCACCGGACAGGCTCCGGGCATTGCCTGGCCATTGGCCAGATCCTAAGTTAAAAAAGTCGGGTTATGAGGCTTTTCTTAAAAAGATTTTATGCATTTGTGCATACCTCCAACTGGGTGAGACTGGACATATCCAGACTGGAGTTGTCGCTGCCCAGGTCGAAGCTGGTTAGGCGTCGGAACTGACTTGTGGAGTTGCCGCCTTCATTGCCCGGAATGCATGAGCAGTCGTAGAAGATCTGCAGCAGAAAAAAGGAATAGTTACTCAGCCTTTAGTCTACAATTTAGATACTCACTTTCTTTCCCTCAGAGTTGACATGCAAGCTTTTGCATCCTGCGTGGCAGGCGGAGATGTAGGTCATATTGTTCTCGCCACAAACCGGGGAATAGCGGACATAGTCGCAGGAGCAGGCGGAATTGCAGGTGGTGGTGTTGTCCGCCAGCGAACTGTCGTGGATGTTCACTATCACGGAGCTCTCGTTTCCCGGGCAGCCGATAAAGGCATACGCCAGAATGCCGGCCACCGTCAGGAAGCCCACAATTACGTTCCAGGCGGCCATATAGCGAGCTCTGGGCTTGTACCTGGAGATGATGAAGCCAGAGAGCAGCACGCCCACGGCGGAGAAGGCCAGAGCCACTGTTCCGGTCACCATGGAGGATGTGGCCGCAGACTGGCGGTACTGCACCTCGATATACTTGGGCGTGAAGATCCAGTAGGGCGTATAGCCCACCAGGTAGAAGATGCTGGAGAGCGTGTTGCACATGTACGTCTTGTTGGTGATCAGTCGCCGGAAGGTCTTCAGCATATCGTGGAACGAGGCTTTTCCCTCCACGGTGACCGCCTTTTCGTCCATTTCGGCGTTCAGGCGTTCCTTCTCCGAACTCTTGAGCGCCAGCATCTCCTTCTCGCGAGCGCGTTTCTCCTCCACCTTCCGGCGGGCGACTGCCCGGGGAAGATCCTTGGGGAACATGGAAAGGAAGACGCCAGAGAAGGCCAGCAGGCCGCCCATGACCAGCCATCCTAGCCACCAGGCGCCGAGCCATCGCGGATCCTTATTGTTGATAACCGGATGCATCTGCGGGGCGATGTACAGGCGCAGACAGAAGGACGCCAGGGCATAGCCGATGGCAGGACCCAGCATTCGCAAGAAATAGGAAAGACCTGCAAAAGTGTGTCGATTTAGATGGGTAACTCACTCACAGGGGTCCATATATTGTTAGCCAAACTAAAATAACTTTAATTATCTTGTTTAATGAAAGGCTCTGTCTGCCATAACGTTTATCTCCCAAACGCTTAGTAGATTTTATATGTGGATCACTAGATAGCCCGGCGGCTGAAGAATATTTTCTTAAAGCCATAAAGAAGATAACATTTTGGCATCTAACTGCGGGGGGAAACTAGTAAAATATTAATTCTCTGTAGAAGATAGTGGCTGCTATTGCATGTCAGTATCACTTTCGGATTCGGAACCTCAATGGGTTTTGCACAAAACAACCGTCAATGCTGCGTTATCGCTGAATCACTCCCCCACTTAGTAGCGGTGTCTTAGCTTATCACCCCGAGCACACAGAGGTTCAAGGTAGCCGAGATACCGGGGATTAAGTGATTGCCCTATTGTCACTTGCCACAGTTCCGTTCGGTTAAAACCGGTTACTTCTAATACTGAAACGACTACTTACTCAGCAGAGCCGGTGTCTTGGACTTCTTGGTGTTGTCGTCCATGTAGGATACTCCCAGCGTGTAGTACAGGGATCCCCCGATTCCTGATATGAACTGGGCCACGAACAGGAGCAGCTGTGGTGCAAAGTTTCCTTCTCCGATCTCGCATTCTGCTCCGCCGCCATTCAAGCGGCACAGTGTCTTGGAACGCTGCTCCTCGATGGCCTCCATGGTGGCGTTTTCATCGGGCATCCCACCAAACTCGGAGGTCAAAGCCAGAGCATCCTCGCCGGGTCCGTAGAGGAAGTGGGGGGCGGTGGTCAGCACGCAGAAGAGAACAATGGTGAGCAGGCCTATTTTTTATAGGAAAAGGATTATCAATCCTTGAAGAGTGTAAACTTCACTTAAGAGCTTACCAAAGCCTATCCATCTCGGCCGATGGCCCTTGCCGGCATAGTAGGCCAAGACCGCGGAGACCAAAGTCTGGCTAATATCATTGCCCACCGAGATGATGCCCGTGTTCTTCGAGGGAATCTTAAAGCGCTTCTCTATGGTGGTAATCGTTCCATTGAAGTAGGCGTATGTCATCGAAAAGATGCAGCCGACGATGCCGTAAAGCAAGACATAAGCTGTTTGGTTGGCGAATCTGGTGAAATAATTTTAAATTTAGAATTTATAATTTTTAAACTGGTTATGTTATAGTAAACCCACCTCTGGTAGAAGGGTCCTTTGAATATCCAAAAGCCACAAGTCACATTCTTCTCCAGCGGCGATTCGTTCAGGAGTTTGTTGATTTCGGCAGTCATTTCGCGTTCCTGTTCGCTCTTCTGTTTCTTCTTCTTGGACTTTGCTTTCTTGGGAAAGGAGTGTTTGCTCTCGCCCAGATTAATGCCCGCCTCCTGTTCCTTGTCGTAGGTTTTCCCATTGTCCAGCAGTCTAGTCTCCGCATCGGATTCCTCTCGCGATTCCGGATGGCCGGCCTCCGCATCCTGCTCCTCGGGCCCCAGGCTGATGGGATTCGCGCTCTGCACCATCCTAGTTGCGTCTCGAGTCGGGTCGCGTTCCGTTCTCACTTAGCACATGGGCCTCTCTTGGGGGGCACTCAACTCACACGCGCACGTGTCTTAATCTTCGCCAGATCTGTGTCGCAAAATGGCAATTAGCTTGGTTCCGGGTTCCGAGGATAAGATCGTATCTAGACAACAACCTGATGCGAGACCGGGCGCGGATCGAGTGGCATGATGTGCTCTGATGGCGGCGGATCTTAACTGTGTCTTGGAGCAGCCGGCTCTGGCCCGAAGGGGTGACGTGCCCACACAGCTTGTGCCAAATATTTTTTATTAAAATATTATCTCAGACCGACTTATCACTCGCCAGAGCCAAGAGCCATTGAGCTAATCTTCGTTTTTTACTCCTCCGCCCCGTGCTCGTCCGCTCATGCTGCTTCTGTGGTCGCCAGCGAGATTTACGATTTGTTTGCGGGCTGAGTTCGGTGCTAAAATCATAAAATAGACAGGAAAAGTGTGTGATAAGAGCGCTCTCCAGACGGAAGATGTGCAGCGGACAGGATTATCTTATAGCGCCAGAGATTCGCGGGTTTGCACATTGATGAGCACGTAAATCTCGGCACCGTCATTGCCCGCGACTTCCAGGGAAATAATAACCGCTGACACGTACATGTACCATCTATGTGTATCCCTGGCACCCCCCCTGAGGCAAACACTACATGTGCAAGCTCATTGTTTTAGTTTGGGATTAGGCAGGGGTATCAATGTGGATATAGTCGCTATCACAGCCGCCGTAGTGTTGGTGCCAAATTAGTTTAGTCGGAGAGAGAGAGAGAGAGATCTTCTCGGCAGCGCAGACTCACTTGCTCGTATTATTATTGTCAGTAGTCCGATTTGGGTTTCTGCGAGTAACTGAATCTTCCCAGGCCCCGTCCCTCGCCCTGTGTTCTATTATTTAATGTGTGTACCCGTAGCCGTAGCCGTACTGTGTGTGTGTCTGTCTGTATGTATGCAGAGCTTATGTGTCGCCACAATTCACTTAGAATATTTAAATTTATGCTCAACTTATCACTTGAACTTTATCTTGATTGTGTGTGCCTGCCGATCTGGACAATTTTTTGGACGAAGCAACCAGAACTTCGTCCCTTGAACTTTCTCCATCCGCACTTTCCGGCTAATTCTTGTAATTTATTTGCCCTTGCCAAACTTACGAGTGTGTTTTACTATTACTACTCGGATGGGTTTTGTTTTGATCGCGGTTTCTGAGTGGGCTGCAGTGGGCTGCTGGGACGATCTCGAGTCGCACAAGACCGTAAACGAACTAAACTAAACTAATCTAAGCGCAGCGTGTTCACTCATCTCAGGAAGAATTCTCATATATATTCTTATTTGGCGAGCCCACTCGGAAAGCCGAGCTTTGGCTTCGGATTTGGATGGGGATTCGGCGGTGTCTTTAGCTTCGTATTTTGACTGTGTCACTGACATCAATTCCCCGTCAAAATAGTTAGCTCTCAGGTATCTATATATAAACCCGAGTGTTCCTTTGTAGTTCACGTCAAAGCAATATTAAATTGGGCACTCACAAGATGCAAGGCAAACGAAAGTGAAACCACAGAGTAAATATGGGTAATTACAAAGGGCATTCGGCTGGTAGATAGGAGAGTGAAGAGATTAGACAAGGCCTGAAATCAATTGTAATAATATTTACTTAAACTTGACTTAAGTTCGAGGTTAAGGTAGCAAGAAAAGTAATATACTTGAGTGGAAACAAATCAAAGTGTTGTTCCAACTAAAAAGTTTCCAATTTGTGGCTTTGAGATACCCCTGAGGGCCTGCGGTTGCCAGCGGAATCGAGCAACCCCCACGAGATACAAAGATGTGCCACTGTCTCGGGTCGGGTATCGGGTTTCCAAGAAAGCTCTCTCTCCCGTGTGGGTTTTCTTTTTTGTTGTAGATCGTAAACGATAAGCTAGCCGTACACTATGCCAAAGTTTCCCCCACTCACCCCCAGCAAATTGAATTCAAATTGCAATTACAGCGACCACATATGTAGACGGTGGCAGTAGCTTAAAAATAATCCCAAGACACGACTTCTTGGAAGCACACATGTAGGCGGCGGCGGAACATCATATGTTCCGGCAGGGCAATAAAAATCAAAGGCATAATTTCATGATATCAATTGAGCGGCAATAAAACGGCAGCCCAACCATGTTTATTATTATTTTTCATTATTATTTTTCGCTTTTTCCCACCACAGCTGCCACTTCCTCGCTAAAAAATGGCGAGGCAGGAGCAAATGTGACCGCGGCTCTTATGGGGGGGGATTTCCATATACCAGCAGGGCTCAGCATAAATAACAACAAATGAGGCAGCCTTGGCGCGGAATGAGATGTAGATGCGTAGCCTCTTTATCTTTGTTGCTGCGGTCCGCCTGTAAGTATGCTATGTTTATGGCGAAATGCGCCAAAACTGGCAATTCGAGCTGCTGCCTTCTTTATGCTGCTGGCACGCGTCGTTCTCTTTGCGATTTTATTTCCGGCCAAAACGTATGCAAATGGGTGCCCTCTGTTTTCCCATTTCCCCCCGCGAGTTTTCCTATTCTTATCGCAGTGGCACACATAAAACGGCAGCGGAACTTGGAACTGACAATAAATAATAATTTTCTGTTGTACTTGCAGTGAATCTGCATGAATTATAAACGCGAATGCGAATGCAGGACTCGCTTATCGCCAGGATATGAAGTCCTAGGTCTGAGTTGGAGTCTCCAGCGGCAAGATGGATGCTGAGACGGCTTAGTGACGCCACGGCAAACAGCGCATACACATTCCCATGCGGCGTTTCCGCTTCCGGTGCGGAAGACGTGCCAACTAAACCGCTTAAGCACTCAATTTGCGCGTGAAAAGGAACTTGACGCCACACACACTCGCACACACGCACACATGTGGGTGTTAACAGACCGCATAGGCCCAACTGCAGCCCCCACCGCCGACCGCGGCACATGTCAGCACTTTGTTGTGATTTCCGTTTCCGCTGTCGCTACATCCTCCTCGTGGCCCATCATTCGTTTACCCCTTTGCAGCGGGTGTGCCAGTGTGGGTGTGTGTTTATTGATATTGTTGTCTTCCCTTCAGTCGCGTTTAACGGCAGTTAGCATACGTTTCAGTTACTCACATGTGGCAAGGGGTAGCAAGGGGTCCTTTAAGGGGCTAGAAATTTAAAGATTTATGTTTATAAAGGAAAGAAATATTATGTTATTTATTTTTCTCACAATTAATTTACTTTTTTCATAAGTTATATATTTATAAAAAACCTCTGAATCTTTTATTTCACTCCACAAAGTCTTTCTACTCTCTCCTTACCCTTTAGAGGGTATTCAAAATTCCCAACGCTGTCAGACTTAACTCCTTTTATTGTGTTCATTGTTACCCTTGATATGCGTAAATGTATTTATTTGTGACTTGCCCTCTGACGCCGCATCCCCTTTCCGCTCACCACCCCTTTTTTTGCCCGGCCGTCAAGGTTGCGTGTGTGTCAAATTAGGGTTAAATGCTTCTCCCCTCCCATCCGCCCATCCATCCATCCATCCGCACACCCATCTCTTCCCCTGTCTTCTTAGCTAATTTGTTGTTTTTTCCTGGATTTTTATGTGCCGCCTTTGTTGGCGGAGAGGACTTTGCCGGCGCAGCTTAGGAGTTTTGAACGCTGCACGCCCGACTGCTCTTCGCCTTAAGTAGGTCTTAAGTCTTCATTTGTCTACTCCGGCCAGGGAAATTACGCTCCTCCACACTCTCTCCCGATGTAAGCGCTTAATATGCCGACCGCATGGAAAACCCACAATTTTCCAGTCCAATTTTTGCTGTCAATTTAAGTTGTAATTAACAGACCGACGGCTGAGCACTCCACCTTCCAAATAGTGGTCGAAAACCCCCAAAAACAAAACCAAAAAACAAAAAAAAAGTAAAGCGATTGCCCGAGAGTCCTTGGTGAAAGCTAAGGGAGGGAGAGGGAGCAGAGCATATGGCATGCAGCTCACGTTCGCTCATTACGCATTTGATAAATTTAGCATGAACTCCGGTGGACGGAGGCACACACACCTTGGGCTTCCATTCCAACAAAAAAAATATATCAAGGATGCGCCAGAGCAAATGTCAAAATAGACAATGCACAGATTACCTGAATTACTCGCGGCGGCGATGAAGGAGAACTCATTCACTCTCGGCACATAATTAATCAAAAAATGGATGCTGTCCGCTTTTGGGGCGAGGGTCCTGGCCGGATTTGGGTCATTAAAAGCATCCCGGCCACTGCCACTGGGCGTGCATAATGAGGTTGGCTGCCAAAAGGATTAAGAGCCGAAAGCTGCCCAACATTTTTAATGTTCTCCTTATGCGCTGCGGGTCGCTGCTCCGGCTCCGACTCCTGCTCCTGCTCCTGTTCCTTTCGCTTTGTTCCCCAGCCCGCTCACTCAACCATTCACATTTTTAATTCCTTTGGTATTTTCTGTATTTTGATTCCTTTTTTGGTCCGCCGTTGATGCATCTTATGCCACTTCGGCGAAAGCGGCTCGGAAAAATAAGCTTAGGAATGGAAAACAAACCTCAGCTCCGAGTTCCCTTTTCCATTGTTTATCTCTATCGTTTTTCCAATTTTAATTCCTGTTTTTTCCGCTCGCGTTTACTCAATTAGAGGCCTTTTTCATTGGTTTAACCGGGCACGGTATTTGCTATATTTTTTCCCTTATTCTGAGCCCAGGCCCGCGGCCACTTAAGTATGCTAAGCTCACAGCTTAATCTGGCTCTGGGGTTTGACCTCTTTCGATCACGTACCGCCTTCGTTTTAATTGTGTTTCGTGCCCTTTTTTTGCCGTCTTAGCCATTTTCCTCAGATACTCGCATTTCCGGGAAAGAAATCAGTGTTTTTATACACCGTCACGTTGATAAATTTCCTGCAATATGCCGTAATAAGCTGAAAAAAAGCAATTTCGGAAACTTAATTTTTCAGCGATTATGTTTGTAAATATTTTCCTACCCACCCTCCCCGGAAAAACCTTTCCAGAATCTGTGTCCAATGAGCGCAAACCAAAAGACAAGCAAAGTCTCCTTATCATCGGCAAACATAGCGGGCGTCCCTCGTCCTTAAAAACATCCTGTTGTCCGCCTCCCACCCCCGATGGTCTCAAATATGAATTTATTTTCCATACTTTTCATCTCATTTCCTTTTGTGTTGTTTTTGTGCTTGTTTTTTGTATTTTAAGTCCTTGTAAAGTGACCCTTTTAATTTTTCTTGCGCTTCATCGTATTGTTGGCACTTAATGTATCTGTATCTGTATCTGTATCCAGAATTCACCCTCAGAGCAAAGTTGTTCCTTTGTCACAGAGTTAATATATTCATGCGACGCATTTTTTGCGGTTTGACACGCTTGTTCTGTTCGTAATTCCCTGATATATATCTTTTGGGGATGCAGAAAATCAACTGATTGAATATATTAGGATGCTTCTCCTTCCCAGGAGCAGTTCCAATCGCATTCAAAGTTTTTAATTGCATTCATCTGTGCATAAAAGTATTATTTTCACTTACTCTTCCTTCCATCTTCTGTCGATAAAAGTTTTCAAAACTTTATTTCTTAATTTCATTGGAAATGCGATGGGAGGGACAGCAGAAATGCCTCTCATCTCGGGCAAACTTTATTTCTAATCAATGTCCTGCGCCAGATACATAACTCAACTATTGAGCACTCTAACTAAATTAGTTGGAAAATTAGATTGTCCTTCCTCGTCTCTCTGGAGAAGGAGCCTCTGTCGCATACCAGTGCCAACTCTTCTTCTCCGAAATGGCTTCCGCTTGAAGGAGTCCGAGTGCCGCAGGGATATCGCAGAAGGGGCATTAAACGTTTTCTAATTAAGTGCGCCGCGGCTTCGCTGCTTTTATTATTTCGCTGGGCACCAGGATAACGATTGCTCCTTTGGCCAGGACCAGCGATGCGTTTCTTTTTCGATTCGTAATACCCCACAAAAAAGGGTTAAAAATGGTAAATGGAAATGCCGCGGTGTCAGTGGCACGGTCTTATTGGATTAGATGGAAAATTGTCTCTGTTCTGCTTCAATGTGCCGACTTGGGATGCTTCCAGAAACCGAATACATTTAATGACCGAGGATTCTACACAACTGGGGATTCCTTTCCTCCCCTCTGTGGACTTTGTTTCATTAAAGAAGAAAAATATGAAAGACGCGATTAACGCTGTTCTTGCTTCTGAAAATAAAAATTAATAAGAAAAGAAAAATGATATACCTCCTGCGCTGCCCAAAGTTATTGAATATTCCGTTTTGTGTTTGTTTAATTACCAACTTTTTTTCGTTGACAAATGCATATCAATGTCTCGGGCGCTTCTTTTTATATTTCCCTCTGTTTTTTTAATCTGCCTATTTAATTTTGGGGCAAGTTTCTCTTTGATGTTGAAACTTTTTCCATTTAATTTCCACTCAGCGCCTTTTTTTCTTCACTATTTGTCTAGGCCATCTTAAGCTTATTTTCTGTTTAATTAGCATTTCGCAGGTGAGTGCTCTTAATTCCTGGCTGATTGATGAAAAAATATGCAGAAAATGTCCAGAAAATGCTGAGCTAAAATCAGAGCCCCACTAAATATATTTATTTAACTAAAGGCCCAACTTAATACCATTCGCAGTCACCCCTTCTTGCGGCCGTCTTCTGATTTCAATTAAATTCAAATGCAGCCAACTGTGAAATAAACAAGAAATCACTTAATGCCAACAATTATATAAGCAATTAAGCCCCACTGTCCCCGTCCTTCGCTGCGGCGAGTGTCCTGCCCACGGAGTCACCGCAAAACTTTAGCGGAATCGAAGTCGATTACGCTGACGGAATACGAAAACACAGCAGCGAGTACTTAACTGGTCAGACATCGAAGGGGGTTCAGAGGTCTAAAAGTTGGACAGCTTACGGAGACAACAACTGCAACAAAAGATTTGGCCAATTTGTTGACTTGTTTGGCATTTGATACTTGATACGCTTACGGGACGACCGCTCTCCAAAAATAAATAAAAAGGGAAACAAGTAAAGCTCACATGCGAGACTGATAAGCTACTTGAATGCTGCAGATTTTCCCTCCCCCCGCCGGGATGCTTAAAATATTTATAAAAATATGAAAAAGCTACAGGGAAGGCAGCGTCGTCCCCCGACAGACTAAGCTGATATTGTCGAGCCAACTAGGCGTATGCGTGATGCGTGCAGAGGAAGGGGATGCTGCTCCTCAACTATAAGTCCGAGCACTCACTTTTCTCTATTTTTTATGTGTGCCCGGGCCGATAAAGTCAACACAATGATAAATCGTTGCAAGGGTCCGGCGACGACTGGCCATGTGTGTGTATAATCGAATTTTTATTGATACAAGCAGCTTAGGTTGAAAGGATGTTGTGTTCGCCATAAGTCGATGCTCGGTCAAATAAAAAATATATACTAATACGTATTTGTATCAATTGCTCCTTATCAAGGGGCTCGGCCGTGGCCCAGACAAATTACCTTATGAATATGTTTAAAGGCGGCAAAGCCCCCGGAATTGGCCGTAGATTGTAAGCCGACTTTGCGACTAGAAAGCCGGGAAAGTTGGGTCAAATGGAGCACAAGCTGTGTGCGAGTGCTTCACTTACTTCTTACTCCGGAGAAGAACACTCTCGGGTAACTCAATTAGCTCAAAGGCAGCAGCCAGAGCAGGGCAGGGCAAAAATCGTTGATAATTCATTTTTGCTCGAGAACCCTTTGATTGACTGACTTGCTCCAGAGCATCTTGATAAGATTAATCAAATTTTCATAAATTTCTACGCCGCGGCGCGGCACAAAGACACAAAGTAGCGTGGAATATGCCCGTCGCGTAGAAGGGATTTAGGCGTAATTATATAAGAAGGGCGTAAGAGGCCGTGGAGGGGGTGTGACTCAGCCTTTCGGCGCGACAATCGAGTTGACAGCGCTAAGAAGTCTGTGCAGAGATGAGGGTTCGTTATCGCAGGAGATCCCTCCCTCTGCTAGTTTCTTTTGTTGCATACTTTTAGGCAACGCACTTAATTAGCCGCCCCTGTGAATAAACCAATCTGAAAGGAAGTAGTCTTTTCTTATACATTAGAAGGAGAAAGAGGTCCTGGGACTGGGACTGGGGAGAGAGACCACAAAATAAATCTTTGGGTAAAACCCCATGTATGCTTGTAGTTTCGCCTCGCTTTCATTGAGTATTTGCATTTAAAATTCTAAGACGTCTGAAAGCTTCTTTACAGTGGTTCGCCGGCGGAATTGTAGAAGTTGTGGGTAAAACCTGACGATATTTGCATTTTGTTGCCCACTGTAAGCAGTCGGGTTGATGAGGAACTTTTCCCATAAACGAATATAAAATGTAAAACTAAATTTGCACGTTGCTTGGAGAAGAGGAACATGGGTTTCAACCGAACAAAGTCCTTGGAGGGAGCGGAGCGGAAGCTGTTTCCTTTACCCAAAAACTGCTTAAGAAGCCTCGGTGGATGCGTTGCCAGGACACCTTTACCTGTACCTCCAGCTATTAGCCCAGAGCAGACTGTGAAAGAAATAAGGACTTAACAATCTTGACAACTACTTTCCGGTTGACATGCAATTTCCACCGTAGATAAATTCAGGCAGACCCGAGAGCTGAAAGCTGAAAGCTGAAAACTGAAAACTGCTCAAAAAATCAGTGTATCTGTGTGTGTGTGTGGGATGAAATGGGTTGGCAGTGCAAATAAAATTACCCACTGTTTCTCATTCTGATTTCTGCCTCATCACTTTTCATTGCCTTTATAACGGGAGAGGGGTTAGCAAAGCCAAACACAATTGCCATCAACGCGCGGGACATGAAGCGGAAGCTAGCTTGAAGCCGGCACGAAAATGCATTTGCCACCCAACTCCGCCCAGGATCCCATAAAAAGCCATCCCAGGGAGAGATAGTTGACTCGATATCGGGCAGAAGCATCGTGTCGCAGCGTTGTGGAAGCAGCAGCAGTTTCCGTCCGAAAGCAGGAATTTACTTGACATTTTCATTAGTGCGGCACAGCCACAAAACACTTTGCCAGTCTGGCGGCAAAGGAGCAGAAGGCTTCACAGAGCAGCGACTGCTGAATGGCAACTGGAACTGGAACTGAGAGCTGGGAACAGTCATCAGGCATCAGGCAGCCGCACTTTGATAGAAAACTCACTCATGGCTGCGTTTTGCCTGCGGCTTCAGGCAGAAATAAAAATAGCAAGGATTGCCGCCAGGACAGTACACATGGGTACAGTGGTAACAGGATATGGGTTTCAGTTTACGAAATTTTATAGTAACTTAATCAGAAAGAAAGAATCCTGTCAAGTAAATCTAAATGTATTTATTATTTCCGTAAGAAACTATAATTAGGAATTATTATTTAGCATTTATCAAACCAAGATTTCAACAGTTCCTCCAAAACCAATGCACCATTTAAGTTGCTCCGTTAACTATAAGCTTGTTAATTGAGATTTCCACTGTACGCTTAGAATGTGGCAAGACCCAGTCCTGTTCCTCTCCCTCTGAGCCCACAGATCACGCACATAAACCCCATTTGGAATGGCTTAGTTCTTGGGGTTTCGCAGCCGCACGAAAACATTCCCGGCCCACGTCGACAGTTGTCACTGAGCCTGGGTGTGGGCTCTGGAACGGGGATGGGGTTGCGATGGATGGTGAGTCCGATAGAGAGTTTCTCATCTTGATTTTGCACTGGGCTCCTTCTGTTGCCTTTTTCTCGTACCGCCGCCTGGGTCTGTGTGCTCGTGCCTAATGTTGTGGGAAATTGCATTAATTATTCTATTAGCAGCGTAATTCGTTCTTAATTGCATGATAAACTTTATTGCCTTTTAGGAGGATTGCGAGCATAAGTATAAGTGTATATTGCATGGCCACCCTTCCTGCCTCGGAGGATTCTGGGCATTCGATGAAATGTTGCGCATAAGTAGAAATTTATTTCACTTAAGTGGACATCTTAGTTGGAGTGTTTGGACTTAAGGTTGCGGTAGCAGTTCGCAGCTCTCTCTGTTTGCGGGAGATAGCGGTTATTTCCCCTTCCCCCTGGGGTAAGATACTCACACTAGCTAGTAATAATAATAACTGGCTAACTTGCTTAGCAACTTGAACCTTTTCGAACCTTCAAGACGACTGTTTACGACGACGACTCTGATTTCTGATTAGCCGCGATTTTGAACAGCACTCGAGGCGATCGATCGGACGTCTATCGGGGGAAATCTAACGACGGGCTGTTCAGGTGAGTTATCTAAGCGAAATCCAATTAAGCTTTATCGCCTCAAATTAATCAGAGCGGAACAGCTGAACACAATGGCTGAGCAAACAGAATCGTTCTTAAGTCAACATTAATCAAATCGCAAAACCAAATGAACTTATCGATCCCGGCTAGGAGGAGCATACCGGGGCAGTCCGGTAAGTAGGTATAGTAGGTGTCTCGGAGTAGTGGCTTTTTAGCCTCTAAAAGATTCCCATTCGCAGATAAGCCCCTCGAGAGTGCAGCACTCCAAACGGAATTCGAATTTCCAGCGATCAAAGCGAGTGATTTGTTTGTTTGATTTTCGATTTTTTACCCCGCGAGAGACCGGTGTTTGTTTAGGCCACGAACACGAGCCGGCTCTCCGTTTTTAACCAATATTTACCCTCCCCCATCTCTCCACATCCTGCATCCGCATCCGCATCAGCATCTACATCCACATCCCACACAAAGTCCCCGTTCGCCGAGCTCTGCATGCAATTAATTTAATTATGTGGTCATATCAAACTATCCTTTGGTCAGCCTCTGCCTGGCCTCTGGCCCCCTCGTCGCCAAAATGAGTTGCTTTTAGCGGAAAATGTTTGAAATTCTGAAATTGAGTTGAGTCCATTCTATAGTTTAACCACATTTTCTGCTGGCCCATTGATGAAATTTGCGAAACTACAAAATTGTGGTAAACTCTCAATGAAAGCCTCAAATTGGGGGTCTCGGGATGGAGCCATAGTTTTACGGAGCAACTTTAAATGAGTTCAGAGAGATTGTGGTGGCATTTTTCATTTCTAATAACAAATAACAATAATACTTTTTAAATATTATATACAATTATATCGTCAAAATACTGTCTAGATTTAGAATCCTAAAATTAAACGATGGTATCATCTGAATATTCCTTTTTTTAAAAGCTGTTTAACTCTATTATACAAATCTTTAGAAATTCTAAATTTTAAGCACTTGTAATGCCTTCCTCCATGTGTTTATTTGCCTTACTTTTGTGGACCATTTAAAAATAAACCATTACTGAAATGAGCAAATAAGGCGGGCAAATCACGCAAGGTCTCCAGCCCGGCAAAGGTGAGGTGGTGGGTACTCGGTCTTTGTCTTTTTTTTTTTTTTTTGCGGACTCGCAGACGAGACCGAGACCTCGATGGCAGGGCAAACAAAGTCAAGTGTTGCCCGGAGAGACTGGCACATGGCAACCGGAGAGGAGGCCGGGTCAACGGGCCACGACCGCTCTTTTGGCTAAGGCGAGGGGTCAATATTTGCATGGGCGATAAGCGGCGCAGATATCAAGTATCCAAGTATCTGAGTATCTTTTTAATTAGGGATTTGTCCGAGCGGCGAATCGAGGCGACAATGTCAAGCATCAAAGACAACAGGCAAACAAGGCCGATATCGATTGCCTATCGGTCTATCGATCGCGATAAGCAAACACACACTCGTCAAACGATGTTTGGCGGCATCCACAAAGGGGGAAAACAATTTGCCGTCTTGTGGACACTCCGGCGACTCCATTTTGGTTTCCGATCTCTGGGTTTCATTGTCAAGCCACCAAAGTCGAGCTCCTTATCGACGGCGAAATTTACAAATCGATATCGTGTTCGCAGCGAGCTTTTGAAGATGCCGTCAATCACGCTGCCACATCCGATTCGCCAGATACAGATACAGCAATAGCTACAGCTACAGATACAGTGCCATCGAATTTATCTATTGATTTGAGTTTGAGTTTCAGTTTCAGTTTGACTCTGAGTCGGGCGGGGGTGCTGGTATCAGTTAAATCAATTAAGGCTTTCAAGTGGAAGTTTTGCCGATCGCAACACGCTTACCCGTGTCACTGGAACGGGCCTGGGGTGTGGGTGCATCACCACCCACCACCCACCTCCACCCCTCCTTCAATTACTTGGAGTGGTAAATGTGGTTATTCCATTTAATCATGAGGTGTGACTGGTCCAACAAAGCCCGTACATTGTTTGGCTAATGTCTCACTGCGCGCCACTTCTTTGACTAATTGAAGTGCGTTTCCCGGGCCAAGGTTAGCCTGGAAGTACACGTAAATCGTTTGCAATATGGATCAGGGGTTTTAAATGAATGAGAATATCTTAAGCTGTAATTTAAGTACAATTTTGATGGAGTACAACATCTGTAATCGAAAATTTCTCTTTGTATATGTGCTCTTCCCAACTCTATATGCCGGTATGATAAGGAACATTATTTGATTGTCCAACACTCTGATTGTTTTCCATCTTAATCGAATGTCTTGGAATGTTTTTTCTCGGAAAAAGAGCCCAAAAACGTAAAAATGAAATGGTACAAGGCTTTTACAAATAGATTTATCTTTAAATATTTGTCCTGAGGGCTCTTTGAAATTTCTTGAAATTTAAGAAGGCTTACTAAATATGTAAACATTAAGACAAAATCATGAACTACTTTTTTTTATATAGAGATTTTTAATTGACTGTGGTATATCTCTTTTAAATTAATTATCACAATGAGAAGAATGGTTCTTCAAAATATCGTTATTACTTTTTAGCTGCTCCTTAGTTTTCCCTAATCTTTTTACGTCATTCTCTTGGCTGGTTCAGGCGAGTAAATAGCACTTGAAGTACATAATCGCCTACATAAGGGGCTCGGCTCTTACATATGTACATGTACAATATCCGCAGTGAGAATATATACATGTATATTGGGGGAAAAAATAAAGGAAAACCCTAAATTGGCGCAGGCGCATTGCCAAGGAGCTCTGGCTGAAGAGCTCCAATGGCACCGCCAGCCGTGGTTATCCCAGCCCCCAGCTCCGGGCTCGCAGGACGTCGATGCTTGAGCCAGGCGAATGGCAGCACTCCAGTGGCACACACATCCTGGCTGCAGGATAATACCGAAGCTCCCTAATCGGGCATTCGAATTGGTTGGCCAGCAGCCAGCAGCCAGCAGCCAGCATGCGCCTGTAAATACTTCTGTACATAAGTCCTATGTGGGGACGATGTCCTGGCTGTCGGGCGTATCCTTGAGTGCTCAAGTGGGCTGATAAGCCAGGCAGCCTGGCTGGCAGCAGGACCACCCAAATAAAGACGCCCCTGCAACGCGGAGCAGAGCGGAAATGTCAAGTTGACGCTCTCGCCGGAAGTGCTCAGTGCTCAGTGCTCAGAGCCGAGAGCTGGGAGATAGAGACGGGACAATGCCAGCCAGGGCACTGTATCCTTCTCGGCATTACGCAACCCCAACCACGGGCGCTGAAAAAAAGGGGCCTGCGATGCGTTTAATCAACAATAAAATCAGAAATCAAAAACTTAATGAATGTCCTTTTGTCATTACGCCGACAATGACACCGAAGGATGCTTGGGCTCGGGTATGGGGTTGCTGGTGGCTGATGATGCTGATGACGGGTAGTTACAGCATCCGTCTCCCTGCCCGTGTCCGTGTTCGTATCCGTGTCCCCGCTTGTGCCAGTGTCCGGATGATGTCTGCGATGATGTTGATGGGGCAATGACGGCAACGAGGGCTCTTAGCGCGGCTGATGGCCAGCACATTCCATAATAGCGGTAACAGGAAGGGGCCAGAACCGACCCACTGTCCACTCTCCATTCCCCAGTCCCCATTCCCTCGTCAACGCTGATGAAGCCCGCCAAACGCTTAAAGTTGAATTACTTGCCCACACGTTATAGCGCCACGCAGTCTCGTCGGAGCTGTTGAAAAAAAAGAGAATACAAGCGGAATTACTTTTAAGATGGAAATCTTTCTGTGTTTTTCCTATTAAAATTATAGTTTAATTAGAATATTTATGTAGCAATTAAGCTATTTTTAGTATTATTTAAAAGAAAAAGTATTTAAAAACAAAATAGAAAAACAATATAGTTCTCATAAAATTCTATTCCCGCCAGTTCCATTTTAGTGTTTTTGAAAAGATATTGAGGTCAAAGCGAATATTGTTAGGTTACCTTTAGAGCCATTTATATCTAAAACTTTTCTATCAGTGTAGGGCGCGGCGAAAATATTCAAAAGTTCAAACTGAACCCAGGGCACACGGCATTCGCCAAGCGCCAAACTCAAGCTTTAATAGAATTATTGATTTTCCGCGTTCCAAGAGGAGATCTCTTGCTTTTCCACCTTCCCCACCTTGTTTCCCTCCCCACAACAAATACAACGGCACACGCCCAGCATGTGCAGGTCTTTTTTAGCCCGGCAATGTCGCGTTCTTGCTTATTTTAATATTTTGCCGCACAATGTGGCCAGCACAGGATGCGAGTGGCTGCTGGGGGAGGCGGGAGTTTATGATGAGTTGGCTAACAGTAAATATAATTTACGTTCGAAGAATGGGCGGCCACTCACTCAGACACATGGGTTTATTTTTGGGGCCCGTTGGAAAATTTTGCAGCGAGCTCGGTGGCCCAAAAGATGTCATCGAACCGGAAATTCGAATGTGTTTACTCATAAAAGGCGAAAAACCGGTGGGGAGAATTCTTTAGAAACAAAGTAATATGACAATCAGTGAAAGGTTATAGAAACATAAATATAAATACATAAATATTATGTACATAAATATAGTGTTGAAGATTATAAATTAAAGAAAAACTTATTTAAAAAGGTGTAAGCAAAAGATATAGGTAAATATTATTATGAATAAAAAACTAGAAGGAATATAATATTAGTTAGTATTAAAACAAAAAAGTAAACTAACTTTGATGAGGGGTTACAGCGACTAGCATTAAAAAGCGTTCCGTATTGAATTTAATTCTTTTTTAACTTATTTATTATATTTTTAAACTTTGCTTTGTCTAAATGGTTATCATATCAAAAAAGGAATAAATATCCTCTTAATGAATTTAAACATTTCCGGTTATCTTTAAGAGTATCATGATATTATTTACTTAATCAGTCATTTCCGACCCTATAAGCCATAAAACGGAAACTAAAACTTTTGAGATTAGTTAAAAGATTTGCTTTTAAACTATCGCAACATTTTCAAGTTAAATATCCTCTCCAGGACCTTTAACGTAATCCTATCTGAGCGTTCCTCTACTTACTTGGCAGTTGGGTTATTAACTTGACTTATGCTGGGGAATTAATTAAGTTTCCCTATTCAGGAGCTGGAATTACATGCCACATGGAAATGTATTTGTGTGCCACATAAAAGGATACCCCTGTGTGCCAAGTCGGCTGGGAGTGTGTGTGTGTGTGTGCGGGTTTCTATTAAAATGCTAAGAGAAGCAAAAGATGTTGAGCCCCGAAATTTCGTAAAGCTCCGCAAATAACGGCAACGTCGAAAGCAGAGGGAGAGCCATAAAGGACTGGGAAGGACCGTAGGAGGGGGTAAGAAGGCGAACTGGGGTGGGAGGCGATAAAACCGCAGTCTCGGAGCAACGGGAAAAAGAATATAGGAAATAAGAACAAGATGAAGTCGCCGGGGCAAAGCGCTCGCTTAGCCAATCAGCGAGCCACGGGGGCGGAGTCTATCCCGAACTGGTTTGCCGGCGCTTTTTATGTTGATTTCGTTTCGTGTTTTTCTCTTTTTTTTTTGTATCTCGTATTCTTTGGCGTTTTTCGCCTGGTTTACGCTTTGCTCATCTCTCTTTGCTCTAATTTTTTCGATGCTATCTCGCTCTGGCACGACGCCATAGGAGCGAAAGAGAGAGACCGAGCTGGCCCACTGTGAGTGTGTGTGTGTGTAAGTGCGAAAGCGCACCCGAGCGAGGGAAAGCGCTATAAGTGAGCGAGGGAGAAAGAGCACGTGAGAGGGAGAAAGGGAGAGCTTGCGCATTGGGGAAGTGGAGAAGGAAGAATGTTGGATAGGGATATGGGATAAAATCATGATTATTTCCAGGATAATCTAACATGAGTTTTATGTTATGTAAAACGTTTTGGGATTATAGGATATTAGAGAGATATTTGTAACATCGGTTTTTTGGTTAGAATGATTTGTTTAATCGGTTTGTATCGTTCCTAACTCACTTTATAGTTAATGGAAGATTCTTTAGGAGTATAGACTTGTTTACCGCTGGGATACCAGATCCGGAGATCTTTATGCGTTACCTTACTCCACCCAGCTAAGATTTTTTCTCCTACAGTTCTCCTTGCAGCGCTGTACATAGAAATCCCTATTTACCAGTTACTCGAACGCGGTTGGCTAAATCCTGTCGCCCGGACAGACACCTAATCACATGTAATGCGCGCGCATTATCTGCGCTCTTATCTCCTGTCTTCCGGGGGAAGCCACTTCCTCCTCCTTCATCCCCACGGTTCTACGAAATCCACTTCGTGCGCGATTCGCCGAGTGCCAACCGAAGGCCGTCGCCATTCACCGTTGACGGAGGTGCCAAGTGCCGAGTGGGTGTTGCCACTCCCCCGCCTCGGGGGGAATAAGCACGATTTACTCTTTCATCCCGAATACCCGAATACCCTGTTGCCGCACCGCTCGCACTCGCACCTGCTTAGCCGACGCCCACGCCCACTCTACACGGTGTAGGGATGCGTGTGTTTGTGCTGCTGTTCGTGGCCCTGTGTGTGTGGCATAATTCCACCCGAATTTGCAGCAAATCCATTGAGTTTCGCCACAGCGCACAAAAAATAAAAGAAAACGCGCAGCCGAGGCATGAGGTGGCGTGGGGGGTTTTGGGGCGAAGGCAGAGAGCGACGACGACAAGTGCAATTCTGCGCCGGAACAGGTTTCCATATCTATGTGTGCGTGCGAGGGAGAGTCGCTCTCCCAAAATGCTGCTCTCTCCACGCTCTCTGCTCCTGTGTGTGTGCTTTGTTTTGGTCGCACACCAACGCACACAAGCACTTCCATTTGCTTGCCTCGCTCAGCAGAATGGAATTTCGTAGTATTTTTACTACTAGTGCTACTACCTTTTTGAATTTCTTTTTTGCTACTTCATTTTAGGATAGAGTGTCTTAAAGATAACATTTCTTTAAGAGGCAATATTTAATTACAAAAATCGTGTACTTTTGGCCAATTTTTTTTATTAATATTTGTCATTTAGATCATTTTTTTCTGATAAAAAAAAAATTTTTTATCTTGATGGAACAGAAGGGTTTCGGCACTGTTGTTGAGATTTACGTAAAGGTTAACTTACTTTTCCCATCGCAGTTTCGGAGGCGGATACGCAATATTTTGAAGAGAAACTCAGGCTTTTTTGATATTTTAAACGCTACTTAAAAACGCAAGATCCAATCTGAGATAAGAAAATTTAATTTTAAGCTGAATTCACTAAGCATAAACTCCACATACTTGATTTTGTTGTAATATGCTTCCCGATTTTCCAACGAGGGTCGAAACTACAATTTTGTTTTAATTGTGGCAGGAGTGTAAAGCCTTGCTATATCTATAGCTTATCTACTACTATTTCGCACCACCTTTTAACAATTTCAGACACCCACACAGACGCACCAGAGAGCAGCTCTCCATTTTTCTCTCACGCACACCAACAGGCGGCGAAAATTGAAGGGGGTTGAGCAGAGACCGCAACCGAGAACGGGCCCGAGTGCCGGCACCGGCAACATCGACTGCGTCGCCGAAAGAATGCCTTCAGTTGTCTCCCAACTTGTGCTGCGAGAGGTTGACGCGTCCGCTCTCAGTCACCAGTTAGTCACCACCTGCGAGGAGATTCAAGTGAACCTGGAGGAGATCTCTTAGGGCAAATCCAAAGGACTCTGCAAGCCACAAACCCATACAGCCAGCTCTGAGCTAGCATGAACGCTTCTCTGTGAGAGGTCTTGACGCATCCGCTTATCAGTTAGTCCCCACCTGCGAGGAGTCCCGTGAGCCAGGAGGAGATCGATCTATTGGGGCAAAGCCAAAGGACGCTGAAAGCAACAAAGCCACATAGTCCAGCTCTGAGCTAGCCTGAACGCTTCGCTGGATGTGCCCGAACCTTTGTTGCCATTGCCGCGGATTGGACACGCTGCCAGTCCTGGTGACGCAGCGACGCGATCAGCCCGATTTCATGGCACTAATGATGTCGCGTCGCCCCCAACAACACCTATTTGGACTTGTACAGAGGCAACTGCAACTAGCGTCATCGAATCCGTCACCGTTCCAGCAGAAAACGCGCGTTTTACCTTTACCTTTACCTCAGCGTGTGTGCGGTTGCGCGAGTGTGTGTGCGTGTGTCTAATTTGCGTCCAGAAAACACAAAACAAAAATACAAGAAAATAATATAAATAGAAGGGGGAAAATCATTGAAATCGAAATCGAGCGGGAGAGCTCCCTTCCTTATCGCGGTCGCAAATTGCAAGTAAATCAAATAAATCACAGCGAACCATCCCGAATTGCAATTAATGCCAAAGCGCTTGCATCTGGCCATAAAAGAACGAAATACGCCAACTGTCGAGTCAGTGATTAGAACTTTGAGTTGCCAGCGAGATGGACTTCCAGAGCGCCATGGAGACCTTCGCCGAGGCCTGGGTGGCAGCCAATGCCGGCCAGCAGGTGAGTGCTGCACACAGTTATATTTTAACGATCTCTGGATTTCTACCTAAAATTATAAAAAAAAAGAGATCTGCTCCGCTTTGCCGGCGGCACTTCACAGCCATTAGTCAGAGATCGACCATGTCACACAGTTGCGGCTAAGAAAATAAGTACTAGCTTTGAGAAAATTAAAATAACTTTATGGTGCAATTTTGAGAATTTTGTAAAGATGTACTTGAACTTCCACTTTTTATCAGAGTTTTGTTTTATTTCCAATTAGATTTTGAATTATAGCAAATGTTTTTAAGGCGAGTTAGAAGCATAATTATCTGTCTCTTTATATTTTTAATTAATAATTAACATTCTCAAGATTAACTTTCAAAACATATACTTCCCAATATTTGGCAAACGACATGGCATTATTTTTTGACCGCAGCTGTGTGCAGTAACTCCCAAAGCCCCGATCCCGAGTGAATCAGTTGAAGGCAAACATATGGCCCAGCGATGGTGATAAGGCTTTGGGTGTAGATATGCGCTCGTTTCGCTATTTATGCAGATTAAGATAATCCTTATCGGCCGAGATTTTCGAGATCGGTGTTGCGATAAGCCCTGCCCTGCCTTGTTCGCCCGCTAATTGCATTGTAAAGCCGATCCCCAAAACCGACTGAATTCTCCAGTAGAGAGGGGGCAGGAGGGAGAGCTTTTGCCAGCCAGATAAGATAATCCCGACGGAACTTTGTCAAAATGCTGGTAATTTCGGCATAAGGCGGTGACGACGAGCCTAGATATCGGAGTGGTACGGGGTTATGTTACCCCTCTTTCAGTAACTACCCCATTGGGCAGAGGATGTCTCATTTTTGGGGCTTGGGGTTTGCCAGCGCGTCACCGTTGTGCGCCGCTTTTTATCGCAGCGCCCCAGCGCCTCTGCCCTGTCAGCGATATCGCAATTAATCCAAATAAGTGCGATAAAATTGATTATGAACATGCTGGCGTGATTAGTCCACCTCCGATACCCATACTCTCCTCGGACACATGTCCAGATATCTGGGTGTGTGTGCGTTCGTCCGTCGGTTTATTAGCAGACATAATTGATTATGTTGTGTGAGTGTAATTATTATTTATCTGGCACCGAGGTCTACCCATTGATATCGCTTCGAAATCGCTTACCCAAAACCCAGAAAAAAAAACCACGGAAGGGGGGTGACTAATCCAAGAATTTATGGATCTTATTTCCCTTTGATTCCGAATATGTCTGTGTTGTATATTAAACAAATCCCAATAGCTGGGGACCCGCCGCCATTGTCTTTTGGCCGAGAAATCATGCCACAAGAATTATAGAAGCTCTCGAAAACAAACAGCTCGAAAGCCGCTGGCATGCCAGTAATTTCGAATACCCTTTTGCCAGGGGGAATACTCTGGGCCCCTAATCGCAAGTTTCAAAGCGGAAGATTATACTATATATAGTATATAGCCGCGATTAAAGTGTACCTAAGGAATCAAAATGGATCCCCTGAGATTTATTATTCATATTCCCGAGCAAGGCTAATGCCGATTTCGAAATTTCTATAATTGAAAGAGTGACTCAAGCTGAGTCGCAACCGATATAGGTTTAATTTTTCTCTAGAGAACAATATAGTTTATTCTATTTCACAACGCTTAATTCCAATTTCGATTGCTTAGCTAGAGAGCATTCAATAGTTCGGCTTTAGATCGATTCGCTTCATCTCTTTTTGGTTTTTTTGTTTTCTTTTTTTTCAGTTCTATTTGTTTTTTGACAGTTTTATGTGTCGACGCATATGCTTAGTGAATGGGATTAAGATAAGACGGCGTAAGTTGGTCGGGAGGCGGCGTCCTCCGTTGGCCCGGCCAGATAATAAACCAGTATGGCCAGAATGGGTATAAATAAATGTGAATTCTTTCGTAAACTATAACAAATCATTTTCAATAGCAAATCCGTGCCTGGCTGGTGTGTGTGTCTGACTGACTTCTTTTGGTTTGCAAACTAATTATAAAGCATTTAGTTTTATTGTTGTGATAATTTTATTTGGGTTTTTTTCTTCTCGAGGGGGGAGAGAATATCGAAATCGAACGCGGGACACAGATAATAAGGCCCGGCGAGTCTCTGGCTCTTCGCACATGGTTAGATCACCTCGTCAGGCAGATAGGCCGTCTTATAAATTATAAATGGTTCGATTTTGTCTAATCTGAAAGTGTTGGGGGCAGGAGGAGGGAGGTCTTAGATAATGGAATATTTATTAATTGAAATCTTCTTCGCCGCTGCTTCCTGCTCACCGCCACGATCATCGAAAAGTCATTTCCTCGGCCGCCTTTTCCCCAGCGATCTCCGACCAAGACTAATGATAATCGGGGTTAATCCGGTCGCGCATCGAATCAAAGTCGGAGTCGGAGTCGGAGTCCCAATCAAATGCATTCTTCTGGGAGCCGGCTGGGCCCCTTCCCACGTTTTCGGTTTCGTTAAATTCCGGTAGTCAAATGTCCATTAAATGCCGCTCATAAATGTCCAAACTGTTTGTCATCTTTGTGGCCGTTGTTAGGGCCGCCTTCTGACTTCTTTTGGCTTTCTTTTCTTCCTTAGGGGTCTAGCACCTCTTTTTTTTTTCTCAGTTCTTTAGCCGGGCAGCCCCGTATTTATCAGGGCTTAGGCCTGTTCCCCTCCCAACCCATCCCGATCTCCTTAGCTGCCTCTGGTTGATTGTAACACATTTTTAGCATTTCATTCGACGCTTTCTCAGCAGCCCCGCGCCCCGATCTGTCAGTTGAGCGGCTTTTTACGGCACGATTATGCGCCTTCGCTGAGTTCGCGTATGAGCGATATATATATATTTATATATATATATATTCAGCCACAACAAATATCTCGTATTTATTAATTATTCAAAGCCGATTGGATTATAATAATTTATAATGATTATTATCATAAGTCGCCGGACTTGGCCTCTGACTCGGATTCGGATTCGGACTCAGATTCAGATTCAGTTACTGATTCAGATTCAGCTTCAGATTGAGACCTGACTTCAGTTCACAGCTTCGATTCAATCAAACTAAGAGCCCCTGGACCTGAGATAGCACCGGGTACTAGGCACTCGATGATCATAGGGAGCGGCAGGAATATCAAAACACCGAAAAACGCTTTAAGTTAATTACACGTTGTCAGTTTCTTCATTACTTCGAGTATTTTGGCACTTGCAGAGCGGCCTTAAATCAATTCCCTGCCACTATTACTATATTTCGTGATCGGTTTTCCTGTCTGTGTGTGTATGTGCTCATGTTTCTCCGGTCTTTGGTTTTCTATTCCCCGGCCGGAATCGGAATCGCTTTCAAAGGGGCCGCCAGAGCCAGCGCTCTCCTCCGCTCTGCGGCTCCTCAGATAATCAACAAAACGTGTTCGACTTGTTGAGGTTTTCCTTTCTGCACTTATCATAGAACACCTTTCGGCAATTGTTGTTGTTGTTGTTGTTGTTGGCTCGCAGCTAATGACACCTTGATAAAACGATTTGTAAGACATTGCGATAAAAGCGGTTCAGGCTTTGTAGCTTAAGGCGAACCGAAAGCTGATAAAAAAATATACGAGTACAAGAACTGAAACCGAAAAAAGCAGAGGAAAAGTTCGAAATGATAGTGACAACTTTTGGGTAATTAATTTGTAGGGCGGCTGGATCCGATGCCACTCGGTATTTGTTTTGGGCATTTGTCATTCAGCTTAATCGGAATGCACGAACTGTGACAAAACACGAAAAACAGAATCGAATTTTATACAATTTACGCATTTCGAGACTCATCTCCAAATGTTGCCTCCCCCATTGTCACCTTTTTCATTCTTAATTAGTGGATTTAGCTTGTTCCCCGTAGATATACGAGACTGTCTGAAATCGCTTGCCGTCCCCTCCGCAACTATTTTTATATAGAGAGCAGCCAAATCCGTATTCCTCCGGCGGACATAAATTTCCGAATGTTTATAGAATTATGACAAGTGGGTTGAGACAAGTGGAAATGAAATGAATATCGCATCTATATATATGCCACATGATTTTCCTATATATATTTAACTTGTAGAGACAGTTGAGGCGTTTCTGTGATTATAAACTTTGGTTCTGATCACGATGACGATGGCGGGGCTTACACCAAGGTATTTTCGGGGCGCTGAAGATTTATTAGTTATCACTAATACGCCCCGTTGAAAATCATAAGCCGCCACAGCAGCCGGCGATTTCTACAAGTCACAGCGACAATCGGCTTCCGAGCATATTTCTTCAAAGCCCAACACAGACAAAATGTCGGTAACCTCGTCTTATTTAAAGTATTAACTGCTAACTAATGTGCGACACATTATAAAGAGCGCGAGACGGACCGGAGCGTTCGATACCGAACAGGTGATCGCTGTAGCCGTCGCCATCGCCATCGCCGTCGCAGTGAGTAAGCGGCGATCATGCCTGGCATCGACAAAAGGGATTATATTTCCTAAGCGGGCCCAACAAAATGTGACCAAAGCTGGAGCGGCCGGAGCGTCTGGAAGCGTTTTTAATGCGACGCTGCTGCCGCTGCTGCTGCTTGCTCGTCGACGATCGCTGAGCTGCTTACCTAAATCCGGCTTAAGATCCAACACACAAAATTAATGTCGTTGAAAAACACAGCAAAAGTCACACATTAACAGCGACGGCCGCGGATCGCGCGCTTGTGTCCCAGGAAGTGGCGATCACCCATCTCTCTGTGTGCCTCCGTCCCCGCCAAGTGGCTGGCTGCCTGGCTGGCTAATGGCTAATGGCGAGAGGAAATGCTCGGTGTGTGTGGACATCTTACAGGGGATTAGTTTGAATTTGCAGCGCAAAGCAGAATGCGGGAAAATAAGCCACTGGCACTACTTGGCCCCCGGTTGCTGCTGCCCCCCGCTCGCCCCAAATCGATTCAAATTACCAACGATTTATTGGCGATCGCGCTCAGGCTACTGTGATCGTCTAATCCACTTATCAGTCTGGAATCTAGGCACCTTTCTCGGTCTACATATTCAGCATTTTAATCGTAATCGGAAAGGGGCAACCGATAATAAACAACATATTGGCACACACTTAAAAAAATGCATTGATTTTTTAAAGTCACGGCTTCATTAGTAAGTAATATTTTTAAGGAATATATTGTCTTTAAAGATTAGTTATTTAAATATAATTATAAACTCTTAGGCATTTTTAAACTATATTCTAAATTAACTTCTTGACTTAACTTAATTTTCATCTTAATCCACTTATCACTCTCCCTCCAATGCACCTCTGTCCTTACCCACCCCCATTTTCTTTGTTGCTCTTTAAAATCGAATGACATTTTCATAATTCATAATCGGAGTCATAAAGTCACCCAAGACGATAAATCGATCATTAACCAATTTTAATCTATATAATGGGTGACCAGCCGCCTTTTATCCAAATCTAATCAATTTCACCAATTCCACTGCCCCGCGAACAAGGCCTCAAATATATAGTACATGTATATCTAAAAATCTAGCGCCTTAATTAGTGTGTTTGCCTGTGTTTATCGGAGGCCTTTCGACTGGACAGTTGGAAACGCAAAGCCAAAGCCTGACCAGCGTTATATCAAATTCCCCGCGACACTGTCGACGGGTTAATCTAATCGCACGGGTCTCCGGGAATTATGCGTTCGCCTCGGAAGATAACCGCCGCACAAGCCCAAGAACGGAATTCGATAAATTCCCAATGTTATCATAATGAAGCGCCCCCAATTTTGTGGGTGCCGCGAGACTCGAGAGTGTGTGTGTCTGTGTCGCGGTTTTAAGTAAACAGAATTTGATTGATTAGACACACAATTAAGACAATCGCATTACCAAAAAAAAAAAAAAATAGTAGGAAGGGAAATAATAAAATAAAAATGGGGGCAGTGTGAATACTCCTCATGGACGCTCTCTTTCGTTCAGACCAGCTGCATCCCTTGGGGGTCAGAGTTGAGTGTTGACCCGGCTTGCGTGCTTGACACTAACCCCAAAAAAACAAATCAATTCCTGTGCAAATTGAAAGCCGCCAGCCACCAGGTGGGAAGTGGGTGGGGGTGGCGTGGGGTGTGAGCTGGGATTGGCAGCTCGCATGTCACGGCGGTAGCCGCTTATCGGTGTCATCGTATTTTGTTGCCCACACGAGGGATGCGATGGCTAAACTTTGCGTGTTAGCCAGACCTAATCCAGCGATGTTAGTGGCTGCAGTTATAGCACGGCAGGTAATGTGAATGTCAGCTAATCTGCCAAGCAAATTACACAGACACTAATTAGAGAGAAGGGGGGGATGGATAGCCTCTCCCTCTCCCCGCCAGCAGGAAGTTGTCAGGCAGTCAGTCACTCAATCACTGCTCCAGTCATTCGCTCACTCAGTCACCCATTCATTCATTCATTCAGTCTCCTATAAAACCCTCGCCGAGGGCCCCTAGCAGATCATGGAAATACGCTTATGTCGGATTATCCCATAATTTATGTTCGCCGAGCCCCGGCCAGACAATGGATTTGCCTTTGCAGCGCTCAGACCAGTGCTCACCTAATTGCCACGATCATCAGGCGGAGCTACCTTTACACTATGTGTGTAGTTCTGTAGTTCGTGTAGAAAGGAGGCTAATGACAATAGCCGGAGGAAGCGTTCTCCGGCAGATGACAAAACAGAAATTGTGTCATTCGATTGCAGGATCCGTTGGCATTAAAAAGAAGTAGGGAAGCGGCCACCGGAAGCGTAATCGAGTCGGGGAAGTGATCAGATGTGCGACTGTGCGACTGTGCGAGTGTGTGTGTGTGGGTTAACCCATTGTGCCAAGGAGGAAAAAATGAGCGGGAAGTGCTGAGGAAAAGTCAGGAAAGAAAAAAAAAAAACAACAACAACAGCAGCAGCAGCAGCACTACCGGTCAGAAGGGAACAGTAACTGCAGGGCAGAATAGGAACTGGAACTGGCAACAAAAAGAGAGAAAAAAAAAAAAAAAACGGCTAGAAGACACAGACACAACCACCGAAGGTCCCCCACGTGCAATTAATAAAAAACGCTTGCTCGCCGAGAGGAAAACACTGGCGGAGGGGAGGTCGATCCCCGTTGCCATGGAAATGCAAACAGGTGAGGGTGACAGGGACCAGGGACCGGCCGAGCGATGGCGGTCCTAGACAACTTCGGGAACAGCTGAAATAATACCAGGGCCATGCAAAAGATACGTATCTGTGGGATGAAAGCGGTATCTGCAGCACTAATTAACAAAAAAAGTCTTTAAGAGATCGCTAAACTGCTAAACGGTATCCTGGAGAGTGCCAAGATTACAATTAAATAGTTAAAACTTTTGCAGATAAAACCCAAACTAGTTAAGGATTAATAAATAAAACTACCCTTTTTCTTAACGGTATTTTTGCGTTTGTAGTAAAATATTATTAAAACTGCTTTCGTAATCAAATTTGTTTAACTTGCATCTTATCTTCCTATTCCTTTTTTGATTTAAAAGACAGAAGCTTAAATCCTTTTCATTAATATTTAAATAAATTCAAAATTTTAATTTACCTTAAACTGTAACCTTCACATTACGCTGATAAATATTATAAAAAAGAATCTTTAGGATTTCGAACCAATAAACTGTAACAAAGTCTTGAAACTAAAATTTATACTGCTTCATAGTTCAGTGTAAAACCAAAAGTTGTTCAACATTTCTGCCAAATACAGCAAATAGTTTCTGACCATAAAGTTACACCTTTTAGAATTTCTTCCGTTGCTGCAGATTCCCCGAAATACTTTTATTCCCCAGAGAGCATTTCCTGTTTGCCGATTTTTGGGCCTAGAAAATCGTTTTCCGCTTAAAAATAAAGACATTTTCTAGCCTTTAGAGCAAGAAAAATATCAATTCCAAGTGTCGCCAAAAACTATCTGGGGGCGAGAGAGGTGAATATATTTGGAAAACACATTTTTCTGCGGGCGGACTCGTAAAGTTCGAGTGGTAGGGCCTCGGAAAAGGGGGCGGGGCACGCAGGCCCATAAACTTACATAGTTGGGCCTGTTTAAAATGCGCTTAATAGTTCCAACATGTGGCGTGGAGAGACAATTAGGCAATAAAATTAATTCACACCAAGAAAAGCATTAAAAGCGACGCCAGACGGAGATGGAGACGGAGCAAGGAAGGTGCCGCCGTGCTTTCCACTCGCCATTTGCCGGAGTTGCCACTTGGCCATGCAACATTTTCGCACGCATAACTCGGAAATTGCAACTCCATGGTGGCGCGTGTCCGCTGACAGTTCGCGATGCCAACAACTCCCTTTGTCACCCGCCGCATTAGGCCCCTGTCCCCCTCTTTTTTAATTGACTTTTTTACGTTTTTTTACGCTTGCCTCGCTGCAAATGGCCACGGCCATTTGTCCACGAATAATTAAGCCGATCTAACCAAACAAAACTTGGCGTCAGCCGGAGACCTGTCATCGAAGGCATAAAATCATTATTCGCAAATGCCGGAGGGCTGGTAAAAACTATTTGGAAAATGCTCTTTCCCTGGTCCCAAGGCTGACTTTATGGGATCAGGAAGTTTGAGTCTATAAAGATGATAAAGTGGAGTTGTGAAAAATATAAAACTGGGAACTTGAAGAACACCTGAATTTTATATTAATTATTTTTTAGTTATATAAAATTTAACCTTAGTTGCAAATGTCTTTTTTTGTAGCTTTTACTGTTAACTATAAGTAATTGTTCTTAGTTCTCATTTATATTGTTATATTTTCAAGTAGTACCGTTACCAACCAAAGATATCCTTAAGCTGAACAATTTATCCCTTTGGCCACAGCATCTGAGGGTTGCGTTATGTTGTTCTCCTTTCATCTCCTGGCTCAGCAGCACGTGCTGCTTAAGAAAACCAGAATACAGAATACAGTTGGCACACGTTTCCTGTCAGACCTCGGGTTTCACTTTCAGGAGCAGAAGCAGCAGCAGGAACAGAAACAGGAGCTGGAGCTGGAGCTGGCACTGGAGCAGGACTCGCAGAAGTAGGACACTGCTGTTTCCTACGCAAACGAGGGTGCTCTGCACGGCCTCTCCGCATCCGATGTGTGCCCTGATATGATAATCTCGCCATCGAGAGCTCGCACCTCATTTGTGGAACGGCAATTGTCTGGAGAAACAGAGAGGTCTTCCCCCATTGTGCGCCGAGTTGATGCCGAGTGCTTCCTGTCTCGATGTGGCAATAAAAACGGGAACACTTCCACTCCAACTCGAGTCCAAGGTGAACCTTGGCATGTGTGCAAAAAAAGCAGAGGAGAGTGGAGGAGAGGGGCTGTACGTCATTTGGCCTCTTATCATTAACGACTTTTGTTCTTTTTCTGGTGTATCGCGGGGCTGCGATCTCAAGTCTGGGGTTCCCCCCTACTCATCCGCATCCCTTGCGTAAAGAGTTTGTTGTAAAAAGTGAAAGCGGGGGCAAAAGTGACCTAACGCAATGGGAGCAAACATTTTAATTGACCTCGATTGGGGGGACAAAGGATGTCCTTTGTCCTGTCTGATCTAATCAGCCTTCGTTAGGGCTAACTGTAAAAGCTCACTTGCATTTTTAGCCACTCGGCAGGCTGACAGCTTTGTTGTTTGAAGTTTTCAGCGCATTCACAGGCTCTCGTCACATCCTGTTTAGAAAACGTTTTGTTTTTCTGTCGCTGCTTTTTTCCGTGTCCAGTCTGTTTAGGCCAAAGCCACACAAATTAAGTTAACTTCCTGTCTGTCTATGGCTAATAGCAAATTAATAAGAGCTTCCGGTCAATTTGGCTTGCGGTTTTCTGTCGCAATTCCCTTTCGCTGGTCCTGTTTTATTGCTGATTGTCGTCCACCGTCGGCCGGTGGGTGTGACCCCGACTGCGGACCTTGCGACAGCTGTATGTTCTTTTAGGACGATGGACGGCGACTTCGACTTGGTCTTGGCTTCGTTTCATCCCTGACTTGGCGCCTGCCCTTGACACATATCCCGGCCTGGTCGTCCCTGCGCCCGGGGCATCCTTTTTCCACTCGGCGTGGCACTGCTGCTGCTCAGCTGTCTTGGCTGCACTTACATTGCGAATGCACTTTCTGCAATTGTTATCTAAGTAGGGCTCTCGGCTATCAGCGGTCCCCGTCCGAAATTCAGGCCGCTTCCTGTTCAGCCCTCGCTTACAGGACCCCTCAAGGTGCCACTTGCACTGGGCCAGCGAATGTCAAAGCGAACGCCGACGCAACTGCAGTTACAGGAAGGACGAGCGGCAGGACTGCGAAGATGCGAAGGGTCCTGCTCGGCTGCCTTCGCGCACAGCTGTCCAAATTGTGCAATTGAAATGGGTATCTTCGGAGACTAGTTTTCTTTTTTGGAAAAGTCCCTTTGTTTAGCTTCTTTGGCGGGATTAGAGCATCCCAGGATTAGCCGAAAGAGTCAAGTCACTTGGAAGGGAGATTTGGGTTGAAATCCCTAACAGAGTTTGCTTTCTTAAGGGTCGTATAATCCCTGGAAATAATATTATTTTTTTATTTTTTTCAAGTAAAGTCTTTATTTTTAATTACTTTCAAATGAATATATTCACTGGTTATTAAGTAACTTATAATTTGATAAAATTACCTTGGAAAGATCTTAATTAAGAACCAGAGCATGCTAATATATCTTTGTTTATCCAAGCATTTACTTCGATATCCACTCTCTGCCCGTGCATCCTCCTTTCTGTCCGCAAATTATCTCATCAATTAATCCTCTCTCTATCGCAGAACATCCACTAACGCCAATTAAAACTCTATATTCCGTACGACCTCCACCATTTCCGATGCAGCTACGCCCCGGCCGTGCAGCTTTTATCAATTTAGAGCAGAGCGGAGGAGCAGACATAATTTACATTTTTATTTATCGAGAGGGGCTACCATTTCTGGGCGCAGACATGGCTGCCACGAGTGGAGCGGCCGAGGAGGAGGAGGAGTAGTATGAGGAGGATGTGTCTATCCAGGGCCTCAGCAGCAGCAGCACTGCTGGGGGATATTTTTCACATTTTTAGCTTAATTGCATTTGGCTGGCCGCACGTTCCGGCCGCTGTGGCCGCTGTGCTGCCTTACGAGAGGCAATTGTTTATCTTACGCTCGTCTGCGCCGCGTCTCGTCTCGACTCGCCTCTCACGTGCAACACAGCAACTGGCAGCAAGTGGCAAGTAGCAACCTGCAACCAGCAACTGGTATTTTCCTAGCTGTCTTTGCTAATAGACACACACACACACACGCTGAGTCGCACACTCGCTCATGAAGTGCAGTTTGCAGCTTGCAACAGGGCTGCAAAGTCAAACAATCGTCGATGGGAGGAGGAAGACACTTCGCCGCAAGTAGGGGGAGTGTGTGTGTTGTGTTCTGTGGCTTGTTAAGTTTAAGATTGTTTGATACAGGGTCCCATTCCACTTTCCCCTGCCCTCCCCACACCCCCCAGCAAGGTGCAACGTGTTGCTGTTACGAGGCTTTCGGCGCTAAGAGACATGTTTTCAATTATGATTGCTGGCGTGTCTTATTAATTACAACCATCGAGCGATAGACGGCATTTAGTACAGCGTTTAGTAAGGGAGCGGTTAGGGGTATTATTAGGGTTTAATTGTGCATGGGAATTCTATGGGCAAGAAGCGGGCTTAAAAGAACTTAGCCAAGGTAATAAAATAATTGAAAAGATTAGAGTTCTACTTCTTTGATTCTCATGCAAAATAAAGATTGAGTTCTGTGCGATACAAATTCCCTACAAAACCTGATTATCTACAGAAAACTAAGAATCTCGATATGCCGTGTATCCATCAGATACTTGAAACGTGCGCCTTTCTGCGCCCAATCTGTAAGCTGGCCGAGCTCGCTGAGAACAATCTAACTGATTGCTTACAAATGAATCTCAATTAAAATTAATTCAAAACATGAACCGAGTATTATTTACGCGTTTGACACTCGCTAGAAGTGGTCGCGTATGGGTGCCGCACTCACAGATTGACACACATCTCCGATGGCAATCGAAGGGCGGGGACTGCCACTGGAACTGGAGATGGATGGATGGATGGATGGATGGATCATCAGCCAGAGAGAAAGAGAACTCTGGACACTGGAAGCTGGAGCTGCAGAAGCACTGAAAACTGGGGAGCTGCGCATATCAACGGCATCAATTAATTTGGTATTCGTGATTCTACTTAACATCGATTGACCCCGACAGATTAGTGAGCGAGGCGAACGAAATGTTGAACTTTGCTTTCGAGCATTCTTCGGCCTCCAGTGGCCACAGTGGCCACAGTGGCCAGAGCGGCACCAATGGCTTCCAGCTCATCACCCCCCCAACCCCCAGCCAGAGAGAACTGTGACGCAAATTGTCAAGCCGCAGTGCGATTATTTACATCTAGAGATATTTGAGTTAATTGAGCGCATATAGGAACCATTTCGGGGGCGCCTGCGGCTCTGGCCTAATTGGTGCGATTGAATTAAAATCGTTTGCTGCCACTTGATGGTTACACTACCTCCTCGGGACTCCGGTCTCCGGTCTCCTCACACAGTGTGCATCGGTTTCTTTCGGTGTCGATTAGGCTCACAGATCACTTGATTGCTTTGCTCTTGGTTCGCTTCGCGTCGCTTAAATGATTGATCAATGGGCCAATTGTCCGCGAGAATCAGTTTAGAATTTGCATGAATCTCGGCATTGGAGTGACTGCGCGGTACGTTGTCTCTTTTATTGATTGATAATAATAAAATATCAGGCGATTGCATAAGATCAGGCAGAAGAGCTAGCTAGCTTCCCTCTCAATCGAAGCCCAGGTAGCCAGAGGATCAGAGGATCCTCTGCCTGGGAAGCTCCTGTCGTAAATTGTCTACCGCTCATTCGGCCGTGACAAAATGTGGCCGTGACAAAATGTGTCTCCGCTTCCTCCCTGCCTCTCAGCCTGTTTATTTCTAACTTTTAACCTATTTAATTGACTTATAATTGGAGTAGCCCACACACTCGCCGGGCCATGTGTGTAGGTAATAATTTGCCGAGCTGGGAATTCCTCAAGCGCAACACGGACTCGCAGGGGATGGGAACTCGGGACAAAGGATCATGTGAAACAGTTAGCAGAGAGCCGTCCGGCCAAGAGAGAGTCACAGTTGAACGAGCCGCAGGGACAGGAATAAAGAGGACAAAAAAGGAGGAGGGGCTGCCGTCGAGGAAATTATTCCGCCCCGGCATGTTGAACTTGAAATTGTAATTTGGCATTCGGCATTCGGCACTCGGCATTTGGCATTGGCAAGGGCACCTACATAGGCCAGGATGTCGCCCGAAAAAAGGCAACACAAACACAGACACAGAAACAGACTTGCCTCGCATGCGGGGTTGTCACTGCAGCTTACTCTTCCGTTAACGGTTCTTGGTTCCTGGTTCCTTCCTCGGAGCCTCCAGGAAAGTCGTCAGCTGTGCCTTGATCGATGGCCAGCGACACTATCAAATTATCCACCACCACACCTTTGGGTTATTGGAAATGTTAATGTTCTGAGCAGGCAGGTAGTTAAGGCATTTCTTGGTGGACTTAAAGGATTAGCCAGGGAGAGGGGTTAGATTGTGAGTATTTAACATTTATAATTGTAATAAAATATCGAGTCGAAATCCGCATAAAATCACTTTTAAAACTGAAAAAGGAAAATCTTTCAAGTCTATTTATTGCTTCCCTCTTAAGATTCTGCATTTAAAAACCAATAAATAGCAGACTCCTACTTTTTATTACCCTCCCGATCGTTTTAAGTGGGCATCAAGTGTTAAGTTAATAATTTGCTCCCAGCTCCAAGCTCCCCTCTGCCAACTTCAAGGGGGGAATGCTCTGGGCAGGTAATTGAAAGAATGGAAAATGCCAACACACATTGTAAGCACGAGAGAGCTTTATTAATTTTTGTATTTAAAACATTTCAAGCACTCGACACCTTCTCCCCAGTGCCAGTGCCAGTGCCAGTACCAGTTTCCCGGCTCCAGAGCTGCAGAGCCTCTCCAGTAGCCGTAGCACCAGTAGCAATGATCTCAAATTGATGTCCGACGAGTAGAAATAATGAGGATGTTGCAGGGAGGATGTGCAAGGAGCGCGCGCATAATCAAGGCATGGGGACATGGACATGGCCAGGGACCAGGGACCTGCTCCTCGACTTTGGACATGCCATTGCCATTGCCAATTGGCGATTTGCCTCTGCCTCTGCCTCTGCCTGTGCCTGCGCAGCTTCTCCCCTTTATGATTATTGTTATTATTGAGTGTAGGCCTGTGCAATTCAGGGCAAAGTCATCATTAATGCGTCGAGTGCAGCGAGCATTACCGAAAAAGCCCTCCAAGATGAAGCAGCCAGCGGCAGCGGCAGCGGCAGTAAAATAAAATGAAATGAAATATAATTAAATGTCGCTGTCCGCGTAGCCGGGTAGCTGCTCGTAATTTGGAAAGAAATTCTTCCGCGAGTTGAGTCTGGATCTGGCTATCGCTCAAACTGATCGCATACCAAGTCCGGCGTATTTTGTGAACAGGTTTTCGGACTCCAACTTGGTGCCCAGCGGCCGTCCCTTTCCCGCATTTTGTCTCTGCTTATCTGCGGCTTTGTGGCATCTTTAAATGGCGTTTTTTCGCACTCGCCAGAGCGATCGCGATGCGGGCGTCGATGGAGACGGAGACGGAGGTAGCGACTGGGATTGGCACTGAGGACTGGGATTGCTACTGGAACTGAGACTGCGACTGCGACTGGGACGAGGACGAGAACGTTCGCTGATTTTTAATTATTTTGCACGTCGCGACGCCGATGTTCGCCATCGCTCTTGGGCCAGGCCATCCTCAGTGGCTGCCTTTGTGCCTTTCGTCACTTCGATATTGAAACACTTAATCACAATTTCGTTAAGGACACAAGAAGACATACTCGTACATAAATGGCAAAGGCCATCGAAAATTCCAAAAATCTCATACAAATTACGAAAAGCAAATGCGAAGCAGACCGAAATCACGAAAATGATATTTCTACGCGCCGAATTCCGAATGATCGCATTCTCCTGCTCGCCCCTCGCTAGGGAATTTCGCGAACACGAAACGCGAAATGAGAAATGTGAACTGAGAACTGAGAATTGCGAAGACTGAAGACTGAAGAGCAAGAAGCGAAAAGCGAATCTCGGACTGCTGATCGCCTCCCGCTGATGATGATAATTAATAACAGGGGCCCGGCCAAGGCAAAGAGCATAAAAACGCTGGCAAACACCCAATCGTACGGCCAGAAAAAGCCAGATTCTCGGCCAATGGAAATGGTAATGTCTCGGAGCGAGACTCCTCCCGATAAGCAAAAAAGAAGACAGACCAGTTGGACATAATCTGGGGCTGTGGGGAATGTCAATGTGGCCAAGCACTGAGAAAGAAAACTGAAGCTATGAGGGTTTTAAAATCTTTTTACGACTATAAGAAAATTTAATAAATTTAAAAATGAACTAGCTTGGGTATCAAATATTTATTTTTAATGGTTAGATTTTTGGTAATATTTAAATAGTTGTTACGACACTTATTTTCTCAGAGTGTGACAAGTCTCTAAACGATTAAGATCCCAGAAACGAGATCTCCGATCGATGTTTGCTGCTCAACTGATCAACACTTGAGGGGAACACGCTAAGCAGACTGACAGGGAACATGACAAGAACAAGGCCTGTGACAAGCTGAGGGATCAGTGGGTATAGCTTATCCTCTGGCTCTACCAATTCCCACCGATTTCAGCCTCATTCTCACCAGATTCTCCAGCCCAAGCCCTATCCCTGCGATCCCAAACCGTCGATCAGCGATTCCCATCACGCAGCACTCGGGCAAAAACAATTAATGCCTGGCAGAGAATCAAATGATATTTGGCCAAGGACAGGACAGCGCCATGGTGCCAGGCGCAACCACGATTTATAGCCCGAGTGGAATGTGCCATACATCAGTCGCAGGATCAGAGGAGCAAAAACCATTTAGCCAGCGCAAGGAGCAGTGCCTGCTGTCGATGATTAAAACACATTAAAAATCCAGTAGCCAGCCCCGGACAGCAGCTTTTTGGTTGGTTTCTCCGTTTCTCGGACGGCGGGGCCCAAACTAATTTCATATTTTTCATGCAATTGATGAAATTCCATCAGGCCCCCGAAAAGAGAGAGAGAGACTCCTTCCTGGGCACCCGATGTATCTGTATCCCAATGCATCTGTATCTGTGTCGCAATCAGAATCCATCCCGACTGTCCGTCCGCTTGATGGCCGGGGACTACCTGTTGCGACGTGTTATTAGGCGACGTATTGACGACAAGCAAACGTCAACCCGAAACGTCAGCTCATCATATCATCGATTGATGCGCATCGCCTCCCGATCTCCGATCTCCGATACTCCCAGCCTCCGATCCTCCCTTTTCCTTCTCATTTTTCTTTTCTTTTTTTTTTTTTGTGGACCCGTGCATATTTTTGGGACTGAAACAGAAGCTCCGGGTGCTTGTTCTGGAATTTCGAGAGGGTAAAAAAGAACACGTCCAATGCTGGGCCTCTAATTTTGCCCAGATCCGAGGGGGATACCCGCGCCGAGGTGCTGGTGATATTTGTTAGTGTAAACTGTCCATCAGCGCGCGGTCCAAGTCAATGTTCTTGTTCTTCGTTCTCGTTCCTCATCGGCGGACCGACGTGATTTTGCGCTTTAATGAGGATTATTAAATGCGAGATTATTATGTGCTGCAATTACTTTTCGCTGCCACTGTGCTCCCCGAGCATCTTTTCGCCTCTGCCTGTTCGCATTCGGGTTTTTTCCCCCACTTTGATTTATTTTATTGAACCATAAAAATGTAAATTTTCGCGAGACAAAAGACAAAGTTAATCGTTGTCAATTATGGCCTTTGACAGGTTAATATTAAAATGTTCAGCTTGGCGGCCGGCAAGGGGGCTGGGAGTGTTCACCTTGATTGGTAGCATTCAGCGAGGATGATCGTCTGGGAGATCAGGAGCGAGCCGGCTTGATTAATGTCCCCGGGATGGCTATTAATATGCGAGGCCTCGAAAAGGGATTACTTTGGGCTTCTTCGCTGCAAGATTATAGATCATGCTATAACTCATTCTAAAGAATAAGAAGTTTTTAAAAAGTAATAGATGCGATTCCCTGTAAAATCGAAGTACGAACGATGATGATGCTCTGATGACTCATTCAAAGGATCAGCGACTTCTGGCATTCTTCGATCAGCCTTAATGCCAGACATTTGGTGGCAGCCCTTGAAATGTTTGATTATTTCGCAATTTGTGCCCGCTGGCATTTCAGTTTCCGGCACAGAGACAGACAGAGCGAGAGGCGAGCGCCGTCCTCCCCCTCGGGCGGGATGCGGAAACAGGAATCGGGAGGAGGAGGAGAGGGGCCCGAGCTTGGGGAGGATATGGGAGCACCTCTATTAACATAATCACAACACGAGTCGGTCGTCCGTCGATCTCTGCCCAACCGAAAATTACGCCAAGTGCCAGCGCGAAGAGACGGCGGCAAGGGTAGATCAATTTTTCGGGAACCCAAATCACTGCAGGGCGATCAATTAAAATTTTGATCGAATTTTCGTCAATTTTTTGACATGTGGCCAGGAACAGAAGCCACATAGCAACTTCGGCGGGGAGCAGGAGGCGGAGAAACTGGGGAGCTGAGACAAGGCGAGATCAATGTAAGCTAAAATTGTCGGCTGCTGGCCTTAGGCCAAGTTGGCTCTGTCTGCGGGTTCCCTGCCATTCAGCCATCATCCTTTGCACAGTGAGAAATATTTGAAGATAAAATAATCAAATGAAGCTCTAAAAATATAAATCTTTATGATTTTCCTTGGTATATTTAGTATAAAATATTTTATACCTATATTTTATTATGGAGTTTCTAGGAATGTTTATTGATACTAGATACCTATTTTTTGCTTGAGTTCACTTAATTTCTTTCTGTGCACCTTTACTTTGCCTCTGCTTGGGCCGGCTGCTGTTGCATAGTGAATGAAATTGATTAAAGCGTAAATGAATTTTTGCGGGCCTAAATCGCCGCTGATGGCCAAGAGGAAGAGGTGGGGAGCCGGCGATGATTATAACACAAGATCGATTGCTGCTTGTCGCTGATCGCTAACTCGATGCGGCTACTGTGGAAAGCAGAGACGCCGCTGCCAGAGCTACCGAGCTACCGAGCTCCCGAGCTGCAGAGATACCCATTCTGGGAGCCCTTATTAAGTTTCTGAACATGTTTTCAAAAAGAAGGATCTTCTTGGGCCGCAACTGCCGCTGCTGCTGCTGCTGCTGCTGGTTTTTATGCCCTCATTTGACAAACTAGCCAGGGGCGAGGATCGACCTGGACCTGGGACCTCGATCTGGACCCAAATGGGATCAGAATCTCGCTGGCTCGGCTCGATTTAAGTTTATCCGCACGATCAGCGCCAAAAAGCCAATACCGATCGAATGCCAATGCCATAATTTTTTGCCAATCCGCACGCACGTTCAACGGGAAAAAAGCGGCGGGTCAGGAATCAGGAATCAGAAATCGGGAATCAGGAATCCCGCCTTAGAAGAAGCTGCCGGAATTCCATGCGTGCTCAGCCAGCATAAACTGTAAAAACGGTAGCCACAGCGAGACGCTATAATTATTGGTCTCGATCTGGGATGGATAGTGGGAAAATAAGGTAGCACAAGTTTGGTTCACAAAAAAGAGCTAGTTCTAAGGGTCAAGGTTTAGAAGTCTTTGAAGGGTTTACTGCTTATGAATAAATCTTAAAAGATTGTGGAGATATTTTATTTAAGAACTTGTTCTCCTATAAATCACTTGTCTACTGTATTAACCCATTTGATAAATAATTAAGCGCCAGTAAGTGAAACAATCATTGGAGCTGCCCAGCTCGGAAGTCGGTCAGCGCTTTTCATGGACTCAGTGCCATTGCTGATTTCGCTTTTGGCTCCGACTCTCAGCCGCTGGGTCCGTCATCAATTGCCGCTTTGTGGGGGCTTGGTCTCCGTCTCCGTTTTCGTCTCCGTCTTGGACTCGGACTCGGGCTGGGAATAGGAGTGGGATCTGGTCAGGGTGACTGCGTGTGTGTGTAGCTTTGTGACGGAGCTTTCTGCTCTTTAATGGACTGGAGACGAGAGCCACATTAATTTAGTTACGCTTCGACAACGATCTCGAGTCGGCGGAGATCTCTGCATCATTAAAGACAATTTCGTGATTCGCCACGATTTGTGCAGCAAATTACTTGCTAAATTATAGAAAGCAAACACTGCCGATCGGCGTTGAGGGCCCCAAGCTCACAAATCAATAGAAATCAACGCCTGTCAGGGCTGAGACGATTCTCATGGCCATTGTTGACTTAATCAATAAAGCGAATTTGGGTTGTTTTCTATTTCTATTTCGAATGGAGTGGAGTGGAGTGGAAATTTCACCCGATCGACGGCGATCATTTAGCCGGGCAAACAAGCGACAAATGGGAAATCTGGCCTTAGTAACTCATTGTGTCTTCTCTTCTCTTCTCTTCTCGTTTTTTTGTAGAGTCAGGCCTTGGCCTTAACCAGAGCTGCCAACGCGGCCGCCGTTGTGGCCGCCGCCAATGCCAAGTCACCTGTGGCCTCCTCCGCCTCGGCCAGCCTGGCGGACTTGGCTGTCAAGAAGGAGCACTCTCTATCCCCGCCCCACAGCGTCGTGGGCGTGGGCGTGGCCGGTGGCGAGGATCAGCACCGTCGCTCTTCGCTGCAGGGCGTGCAGGAGAAACTTACCCAGCTGCAGATGCAACAGCAGCAGCATCTTCACCAGCAGCAGCAGCAGCAGCAACAGCAACAGCAGCAGCAGCTCCACCATCACCAGCAGCAGCAGGCGCAGCAGGGTTCCGCTGGCGGAGCAGGAGTAGGAGGCAGTGGGGAGGTGGCTGGCCGAAGGTCCAACGAAGGGACACCGCCCTCCTCCCATCCCACGCACAACTCCGAGGGCCAGGCGCTATCCTCCTCGACAGCCTCATCTAGTCAGAATGCCACGCCCAAGAGCGACCGCGAACGGGAGCGGGAGAGGGAGCGCGACCGGGAGGAGCGTGTGGAACGTGGCAGCATCTCCTGCCTGCCACCTGCCGCCCTGGGCATGGCCGTGGGCGTCCAGCAGGCCCAGCAGCAGGCGGAGAAGTTGCTCAGCCATCCGGCCTTGGACTCGCGACGGGAGTTCGACGTCAGCAAAGTGAATCGTGAGTAATGGAAGCCTTAGTTATCAATTAGTTTAAGGAAATACTTAAAAATGCAAGTCTGTGGTTATTATTAGCAATATTTATTTAAAGAACTCTATTTTCAAACTTCGATTGCGCTAGTTTTGAAAAGTTTCCAAATACAATGGCATGCCTTGTTCATTATCTTGGCTTCCATCAGTGATTATAGGTAGATTATGGTAGATATGGAACGGTAATGTATACATGGGAATCACAGTGAGTGCGCAGATAAGATACAATCAAATGTCGTGATTCACTTGGGATTATTTTAAGTGTGTCATTATTAATTTTATAAATTTTTTTTTCGTGGCTAATAATTGCTTAGAGTAGCTGGGATTACGAACTGCCAGAGTTCAGCATTGATTTAAAATTAAAATTATTGTGAATTCGTAATTACAAAGAGTAGGAGGAGCGCCATAAATAATGAAATTCACTATTATTCATAATCCCATGCGCGACTGTGTGTGTGTAGTGAAAGGGGTCTGGACGACAGAAAAAGAGGAAAAGGAAGGGGAAATATCTCAAAAACACACTTTAAAGACACAACTTTAATCAGGCCAGCAGCTGGATGGCAAATGGAAATGGCCGAGGCATTTCCTTTGCCTCAACGGAGCCGGCTTAATCCATGAAAAGTTCATTTGATTTGCTCACAAGGCATTAAGCACGTATCCCACAGATACTCACAGCACACCAGCACAAGCACACAGACAAGTGGGAATACGTTCCTTGAGCTATGGCCAAGGTAATCTTGTTTGGTTCATCAATAGTTTAGCCATGGCCAGAAGTAAACCTGTGCCACCTCGTTGCGGATGCATCCATCGAGTGCTAGTGCGTGTGGGTATCTGCCGGATATAAATGGAAACTGTGAAGCCTTTTGCATACCAACAATATCAGTTCGAACTCAAGGGGACTTTCTTCACTCCATTCAGCCACAGCCACAGACAGAGATACAGCTACAGCTACAGATACAGCTACAGATACAGATACAGCCACATCCTACGAGCACACAACACTCGTATATGCATCGAAATCCCCTGGATTAAGCATATGAAGCATTCATAACGTTTATTCTGTGTACGGATGTGTGTACTCCAGTCTGTTTCTGTTTCTGTTTCTATGGCCCCTCGTCGGTGTGTGCAAACAAACATTCGCCGCTTCTGGTTAGAAAGTGGGTGGTGTGTGCGGTGTGTGTGTGGCGTGTGTGTGGCGTGTGGGCGAGAGTGCCTGGTTGGGTGTTAAGTGAACACACACTTGTGGAGTCATTTGCGGGGCTTGGGCTGCATCCCAGGAAGCGTGCTTCGCTTCTGTTTGTCCTGGCTTCAGTCTGGCCCTCGGCTCAGCTCTCGGGCAGCCCCTGCGTATACGCAATCTGGCCGTGTGCGAGAGTACGTCTACGTGTGTGTGTAAGCAACAGGTGGTGGCATCCGGATCCGGCAACTTGGCGCCAGTGTCAGGGCCAATTTGTGACCTCGCCTTGGCAAAATATTCCGTGCGAAACAATTGACTTGAGCGATAAGCATCACTGTTAATATTTCAGGTCCACTATTAATACCTTGAGCCATCCTTTCGAGGCGACACATTCCCGAAAATTCGGCTCTAATAACACATACCAGTGACATGGCCACATGACCAATGCCTGGGGGGGATTTGATTTGAATTTCGTTGTGAATTTGTGAATGTATCGCTTCGTTTTTGTGCGTGCCAGTGTGTGTGTGGTGTGTGTGTGTGCGTGCGTATCTATGTAATGTGCTTTGTTGCATATTTTGAGGATTTGCACAACAAAACGTGGATGGATGGCAGGGGATCCGACGGATGCAGGATCCAACGATGGGGCTCAGTGCAGTTTGGTTTGCTTATTGTTGCCATCATTTGGTTTCTGTTGTTGCTGCTGTTGTTATTATTGTCATTTAACATTGCCATTTCGAACAGCTGTGTGTGAGCTCCATATGTAAATCTGTTTTGTTTCGTTGCGTTTTGTTGTGCACATGGCCCAGCAGTGTGTGTGTACTGTGTGTGCGTGTTTATTGCGCCTAAGCTGCTCAGCGACGCAACACGATATTTATCCTGCCCCCGGATCCCGCCCTTACGATTTCCATCTCTTTTTTCCGGCGACGGGCGGGTCGGGGGGGTATTTCAGTTTTTGGGGCTATTTTTATGTGCCTGCTTTTGCGATTTTGTCTCTCTGGTGCTGCGCTTCGATTTATGCAGAGTTTAGTATGCAACATTTTCATACGTTAGCCTTAATAAATCCCCAGCCGGCTGCACTTGTCAATATGCAGGCTCTGTCCCTCCCCCAGTGTCCTGCAGATGCCACACTGTTGGCACCTATAAGCCTATGCACACACACATACACAGGCGTCGCGCTCTGCAATTGAAAATCACTGCGCCTTAGTTAACGACACGTTTGTGGATCAACGCGTTCGGGAAACGAGACAACCGACCACCGCCCACTGCCCACCATCGCCCACCGCCCGCATTCCACCCACTTGACCTGACCCTGCTGCTGGTGCTGCTATTGAATCATTGTTGTGCCCGGCCCCGCCGAAAGTGGAGCAACAGCGGCGTTTGCATTCGCATGTGTCATAAGCCAGCAGCCGCCATGAATGCAGGAGGACTCTGTGGACATAAGCACGCGCTCAAGGATTCAAAAAATGGGCACCCGTTCGATCGGCTATTATGCAGATGTCATTGCGCCGGGATTGTATAATGAGATGGTTCGGGATGGTTCTCCGGCTCAGAGCCGGGTCCAAAGAACGCCCCGATAAGCCATGATGGACGCACAAGTGTCGGCCAAGCTGGGCCAGTAACTTGCTGTGGAGCGAGTGGAGAGTGCTATTGGTAATCAAGCGACACAAAAGCATTGCACAGCTCCGGCTGCAGGATAAGAGATACCCAAAGCAGGGCCCACACTCGAAACGGACTGCCGACTCACCTGTGAGAGGAGTCCCGGCTAAGTCCCGGGCCAATGGATTCGGTGGGGCAAAAGAGCAGGTGGGCTGAGCGGCAGCAGCTTAAGTGTTAAGCGTTATGCACAGTGGCCAGTCCGGAGCTGAATGATACCACTCACCGGATGCCACCTAAGCCGGTTCCAAAACCCACATCCCCATTCGCAGTCCCAGTCGCAGTCCCACTAGCAATCCCAATCCCAGCATATGTGCCGGCGCCGGGGCATAGATGCAGATGCGGATACAGCTATACAGATACAGATACAGCCTCAGATTGAGATACAAATTCGAATAAATGCCAAAAGCAACAGGAGGCAACATTTCCGAATTATAAGCAAAAAGGGATTGGCCGGGCCAACAGTAGCAGCAGCAGCAGCAACAACAACAGGATAAAAGCCGGTTGTTGCCAAACCAGCCACACTAACACACACAAAATACGCAGTGGCACACATGCAAATATATATGGCCAGGACATGGCCAGGAGCTGAAGGCAGGTGCTGCAGGTGATGCTGATTGAGTTAAGCCACCATCATCGAATGCACTGGGAACTAAATGGGGCACATTTTTAAAGGATAAAGGTTACTTAGGATCCCTGATCATTGATCCAGATTAGTTACAACTTTATTATTGTATTTACATTTCTTTTAATATTTAATTAATCAATAATTACTAAATTCTAGACACATTTGATAATTTCTTTGGTGATTAATTATACATTTTTTATTTAAATTCCTATTTTAACTTCACCTTATATATTACCTAAATACCAAATCATATCTTAATTTTTTTGAGTGCACCAAAGGAGATATTCACTGGGTGGCTAGCACCTCACCATTTCTGCAGCTTGCCCCTTTATCCCTCGCACAAAGAGAGCTACAAATTTAAAGGATTTAAATGTTGGCAGGAAGAACAAATCGAACTCTCCAAGCAGCCACAACAGAAGATGAGCCCGAAAGCCCACTTTCCACTTCCTGCTACCCACTTGCCACTTCCCATCGGCAACGTGCTACTTGCAACATGCAACGTGCAACGTCCCCGGAGCCAGCTCGAAGCTCGCACCGAGCGGCTTAAGGCTCTCTCTGTGCGCTTTGGTTTATAATCGAATAAATACTCCCTGTGTGTGCGCCGAGTGATTATCAAAACAGAAATGCATACGCTGTCGGCCGAGGCAGGAACTGCAACTATAAATCACTTGCATTAACTTTGAGCGCTTTTGTGCGAGTAAATATACCGAGTGCGTGTATCTATTAATACGCAAGTGGAATTATGCCGGCAGCACACTTGTAATTAGACAACAACGACCAGGCCTGCCGTTGGGCTCGTTCGATTATGAATATTATAAGACTCGAAGGCTCCAAGACTCGGCACTTTAGCAGCTGCAGCTGGGATTTGCCATAAGCTCTCGGTCGAAGGACACAGCAAAACACTTACCATCTCAAGTATCCTTTTGCGATTTTATTAAACCCCAAGCAAATGCAAACGTGCCAATTAATGCTGCTGCTAAACCGTTTATTTCCTGTCACTTAATATTGAATTTTCCCCAGCTCCTAGGCACATTCAATATTCCCCTTCAACTCTATTTACACACAGATACGAGTATGTGGCGCACACACACTTGCACACTCACATAAAGGGTATTAGGGGAATTAGGAAAATCGCCCGGCGAGAGCAACTAATGCGAATGCAACTGGGCGCTTCATAATCCACAAGCGAAAACAAAATCATCATCATCAAGGAGAAGCAGCAGCAGGAGCCGGGGCAGGAGCAACCACCCAAGGACATTAGGCGAAAGCATCAAGTTTGCGACTTATCCTTCGACCTAAGCCTCCTGAACCCGGTGAATATTCAGCCCCGAAAAAGGGGTAGCTGCTGCTCTGTATCTATCCCTGTCTCCTGTCCCAGTTCCCTCTCCCCCCTGTCTGCCGCCTGCTTTGCATGCGAATTTGGCGCCAAAAAACTTTCGAGTTTCAGCTGAGAGGGCACGACATTATTTGGGAATCCCTTATCCCTTTATCTGGCTTTAGCTCTAATCCCATCAGACACAAATGAAGAGAAGTTTCACGTTTCCAGTTGCCCCTTCTGCTCCTGCTCCGGCTGTGGCTGTGGCTGTAGCTCTGGCTCTGCTCCTTGTGCCTCCTTAAGCTTTTGTTTTTGTTCCTGTTCCTGCCCTTGCGTTTGAAGTGCTTTGGCAATGGCAACGACGTCGGGATTAGGCCGCCAGCTAATGCGTCCTTGTGCCTGCCACTGTGACTGTGCCTCTGCCGTGTCGGTATGTGTGCGGATTGCCTGCGTGTGTGTGTGTGTGTGTTTGTGTGTGAGCCAGGTGGGTTAGACGACGGGCCAGACAGTTGCCAGTTTTGGGAGCGAGTCGAGTCGAGGCGAGCTGAGCCGAGAGCCGAGTCTTTGGGGATGCTAATCCCAATACGACTGGCAATCCTGCCAAACTGCCGGCAGACAAACTCGCAAGCCTCGCCGCTTCCGAGCTGCAGGCGATGTACTGCGAGAAAAGGTAATGCCCGGATTTGCGGGAGATGTGAATAACCTTGAATCACTAAAAGTAGAGTTGCCCCTCGATGAGCAAACAATATTCAGGGATAAGCAAGCACTGGGAGAAAGGAGTTTGTGTGGAAGAAAATCATATTCTGATGATCTTTCATGTATTATTTAAAGGATTTTTTTAAAAACTCTTTTATTCTTGAGAAATAAAAAAAAACCGAACAGTAGAGTAAAATTTAATATAAATATTAAGTGAAAGGAATGAGAAAATATATAAAATATCTTTAATAATATTTATCGTCAACTTTTCTGTTTAAAAAATAAACTTGAATATTGAACTTTACATATCTAAAATATTTATTAAAGAAAATTTAATTAAACCCAGAACAAAATTCTGTTTTAAATATTAATTGTTGTATTTAAAAGCAGACCTTTCAATAATCTGGGCAAAATTCATTATTATTTAAATTTTATTAAATTAATTTTAATATAAAATATTCCACATTTTTTTGTATATTATTTTCTCTGTGCAACTCTGTTCTTTTGTAATTTATTGTGCCATATATGGGGGTCTAGAAGATTTCTCTCAGTGTGCTGGTGGGCTTTATTGATCGCGCAGGGGATTATCCAGGGCGCTGGCATATTGGCAGAATGGCAGTCGGGCGGGCGGGCGATTGTCCATTTTCAATTTGTGCTCCGCCAGCGATTCGGAGTAAGAGGAGGAGGAGGAGGTGCCACTGGATGGAGATGGAGATGGGTCTGGCTCTGGGTTTGGGGAATGGGCCTGTAATCCGTTCGAATGCCCGGTCAACGCTGCCTATAAGTTCGGGGATACATCCATATGTATGTGCGTAAATACATACATACATACCATATATATTGAACGTGCGCATTTTGCATTGTTGCTGCTGCTGTTGTTGTTGTTGTTGTGGTTGTTGTTTAAAGCCAGTGGCTGTCTGGTGCTTTGTTGTTTTAGCCTCCATATGAATCATACGCAACGTAATCCCAATTCGTTTAAGTCACTGACAATCCATGCGATGCCCAGGCGATGCCGCAACGCATCCAAACACCCAAACGCCCCAACGAACACCCAGGCACATACACCAAATCGCAGCCCCCACTCTCCGCTCACTCCCCCGCACTCCCCACCCCGCCCCCTTTTTTCCGTTGGGTCGAGCATATTTTCGCAATAAAGTAGATCCCGCATTAATCCCAACGATTTTGTGCTCTGGGCATTGCGTGTGCTTTATATTGTCCGTGTATTGGTGGCCGCCGGCTCTCTTCCTCTCGCTCTCTGGCCAAGTGAGCGTCTGTGTGTGTGTGTGTGTGTGTGAGTGTGTCCGTGTTAATCCTTAAACCGGCAGAGCTAAAGCTGCCCGCGTCGACGTCGCTGCCAACTGCAACCGAAAAAGGCCCAAAAGCATGCCATGAGCTGGGAGTTTTTCGAAGGGCGAGCGGCTGCTTTTTCGGGGGGAAGAAGCGAGCAAAGGAGCACGGGGACCACACAAACACACACAGCAGCGACGCACAGTGACAGGCCGCCCCCTGTGCCACCACCCCCCTTTCTGCGCCGACGACCCTGCTGCGAGTCTCGGTTTGCGGATGAGTCGATGGCGACGGCTGCTGCCGCCGCCGCCGCCGCTGCCGCTGCTGCTGTTGGGAGATTAACTTTTTTCCATGCAAACAGAGGCAGCCTGGAGGGGGGGTTTCCGAAGAGGGGGCGGAGGTTACAGAGGGGGTGCGACGGAGGGCTGTGGGGGCCAGGGATTTTGCGTTTGCGTTTGCTTTTGGTGGCCGTGTGGGCGAGGGATTTAATTTCGTGCGGGATTATTATTTCGGATTTAACTCTTCGTTTTATGGATCGCTTGGCATTATAATGAACAGCGGCGTCGCTCACAGGCCATGGGCGTACCAAGGGGGATTGCCATAATGAGAGTTAATTAATAAAATTGAACGTTAAATTGATTTGAAGTTTTTATTGCCTTTTAAATACCAGTAACTATTATTTGGTATTGGTTTAATATCGATTTAAGATAAGAAGGTAAAAATTGATCAGATTTTAATAATATTAAAGATTATGATAAAATAACATATAAAATATTCTTTTATAAATCGATTCATAGT
>JAEIIJ010012008.1:0-11051 GCA_018904815.1 Drosophila ogumai | reverse complement strand
TTATTTATAACAAATTTGCAATTTTCTTTCAGACTTGAGATCAAGACAATTAAAATGTTATTTTAGTAAAAATTTCAGTTATTAGTACTTTTAGTCATATTTTATTTATTGCAATTAAAAGTTTTAGATTTTTAATACTTTAAATATTTAATTTGATATATTTTTTATGGTTTATATTAAACCAATTGGCCAGAGACCAAAGATTCCAACTTGACCTATAAAATTTAATACAAAATATAGCTAATCTCTAGAAAGGACTCTATAGTTTAGGCGATATTTTTGGAACGTTTTTACATATAGATTTTTCCTATAAAATATTTCTTTCTTTCTTTTTATTTGATATATACATTTTTTAATATATTTCTCAGTATAAATACCTTAATTTAATCCTTAAAAAAGCCTTCTTATTACTCCACCATTACCTCTGTGGTTGCCATTCAAACAGCTGCATTTGCGGACAACCTTCGGCCATTAACGGCTTAATTTTGTTTGTTGGCCAAACAAATAGTTTTGACTGAGCTGAACTGAGTAATTTTGTAAGCAATTTTGGGAGCTAAGGTCAGAGTTGGTAGTAGCTCCACCCCCGAAGCAAGCTTCACTTACACTCATCGTCGTCGTCGGCGGCACGGTTGAAAAACGTTCAATTTGTTTTCTGTATTTTGTTTTTTTTTATGTTTATTTGTTGTTGAGGTTGGCTCCACAAATTGTTGGGTTATTTAGCACTTTTATGGCTGTGTTAACCGAGGCACCACCCCGCACCCCGGAAAGCAGCCCCTCAAAAGCCCAGCAACTGTCAAAGTTGCATGGCAGTAATAGAAATAAATAATAAAAATTGGAAAAAACAATTACTCGGCCTGTTGATTTTGCATCTTACACTCGCTGTGGGAACCTTTTGCGTTTTATAGTTGCCATAAAATTAATTTCCACATACGACGAGTATGCAGGCGGACTCTCGTGATAAAATATTGCACAAAACTCGAAAAACGATCGAAACATGATCTCAGGCGGAGGCTAGACTAGTGTGATCCGTCTTCAAGTGCCCAGGGTATCATTAGGATTAAAAGTGTAATTTCTAATTTGATTTTAAGCAAGTCAATTTTGACACTCAGAAAAATTGGGTGAGGCATTTTTATAGATTATTATCCGAGCTCAGAGGCTGATACATTAAGAGTTGCAAAGTTTGCTATGGATTCTATAGAAAAAACCAAGCACAACAAATTTATATTTAACACATAATTAATTATACAAAATATTAAAAGAGTCGAAGATACCGTCTCCGGCACTATTCTGCTTGTTTTCTATATAAGTATAATACGCTAAATGTACATTAAAATATTTTTAAAATTTCTTAAGCAATTTTTGTTTCAGATATTATTTTTCTTAGTGCACCTGGACATACCCGCACTCGTTTACTCCGTTCTGAATGTGATTAGTGTGTGCGATTTGAAAGCCTCGTTGAGCTCGTCGAAGGTGAGAAGCGTCAAAAGCGTTAAATTGTAGCACTTAAAAATGATTAGAATGAGTCAAAGATGGAGGCTACAAGTAAATGACAACAGTTTTTTGGACAAACGATAATTAAAATGTACAACAGAATCGAGAATATGTCAGGAATTTAATTATATAAATTATACTATAATCTAAGCTTAATGCTTGTTAATATTTAATAAATATATTAAGCTTCTTGCATTAAAGCAGCTACCCTTGAAGTTCTCTCCCGATCGATACAAGCATGATTATAAATGCAATATAACCCGACGTATGCCCCCATCCATTTACTTATCTCAAGATCTAAGTTCAATCAATCATTAGCATATTCCATTAATAAATTAATGATTTTATACCCATGACAAAAATGCACTTGTTAAGTTGAACAGTTCCCAGGCTTAAAAATTAATATATTAAATACAAATTGGTTCTTATCAAGCTAAAGTCACCTTCGGGGAATTCGAACTTGGCGGTGGGCAATTGTTTTGGTGGACATAAACAACCACAAAAAACGTAACCGACTCTCAGCTCTTGACCAACTCAAGTCGCGTAGGTTTTCCCATGTCCGCCGCTCCAAGTGCATTCTGTGGCCTCGGGCCAGGAGTCATACTACATATAATGGCTAATCAGCCGCTAGGCCGAACAATTGTTTTCCCTATTTGCCTGCCGCTAAGGGCATTCCTCCTTCCCGTCCGCACACAGCATATATTTTGGACAAACAATTCGCCAAAAAATAAAATAAATTTGACTTTAGTCATGTGCCCGCTAATTGCTCGGTGTCAGCTCCAGCGATTGTACGTGGCGATGCGGGTGCGTCAGTCTCTAGACTCTAGAGCTCAATATTCCGACTTCGCTTAATTTTGGGTATTTCCTGCCGAAAATTCATTACATTTTGATAAAAATATAATATGTACTAAGGTAAAGCATGTCATGGAAAAAAATCTTTGCAGAAATACATGTCAATTTTTATATATTCTTTAATTAAAAACAAATGTTTGTTTGGCAGGCTCTTGTATAAATTTACCAACCGCCTTTATGGCAGTTATCTATTAAGTAATTTGATTATGATAAAATTTTATACATAAGATATGAAATATAAGTCATTGTAATTTGTTTTCTTTTGTAAGTAATATATAAAAAGAAATCTCATTTTTGCCTTGAATTAAGACAAAGTTTTATTATATTCAACTTTTTATATAAATAATTTAATTTAATTCTTTGGGAAACCCGAAGCTTTTTCGGAGAGATATTTGCTCATTAAAAATAGTACCATTTTAATGATAAAATGTTAAAAGTTTTGTTGACAGCATATAAAACAGCAAGGTAAAAACTTATACAAAATATTTTCCATATTGTATAAACACCCCACAATACCTGTTCGGATTTCCAGCCTCAATTTCCGGTCCACAATGTGGAATGTATCTTTCCAACTTAGCCTAAAAGTGTGCTTCAAAATATTTATATTGGAAGATGGTCAAAAATCACAAAAACTAAAAATAAATAAATAATACAAAAATAATAATAATAATAATAAAATATAATAATAAAATAATAAATTTAAATATTTATCCTTAATCTAATAGGATAATTTTTAGATAAATCAAAGTTTAAAAATATCATAATTAAGTCAAAAAAGCATCAAATTCAATTCGAAAAGCTGTGCTGTGCTAGTTTTTTGTAAGTCAACAAAACTGCATACTAAATGTAAAATTTAAAAATATAAAAAAATTTTAAATTTTTTGAGAGTTTTAATGATGTAACCCCTTAAAATTTTGAAAAAAATCGCTTCAAAATTTTTTTCTCCCGAACATGTCTAGAAAGATTCGCATGGTGATGCTGATCAAGAATATATATGATTTATGGGGTCGGAAATGACTCCTTCATTGATTTTCAAACATCTGACTGAAAGTACAATACCCTTCAAGTGTATAAAAAAAACATCAATAGGTACAACAATTTCAGTTTAATAATTATGTACAGTTTATACATCTCCATACATATGCATATGAACCTTAAAAGCTACTTGTGTGTGTGTGAATTATAATTGTTCATTTTGGTACAAATTGCACGAAATCATTGATCGCTCGATCCCTGATCGCTTCAAGTTCCTCGGTTGCCTTGACTGGTGGGCTCTGTGTGTATGTTTTAAGTACAAAAATCTACATTTTGGGTTTCGGAGGCACTTAGACGAACTTAGCCTAATCTGCTTGATTGTAGACGGCGACTTTGTTTCTATTCAGTTTCCTACAAAAAATATACGTCTTTAGCAACTAGGAAGGGGTTTTGGTGCTACGATTCACAAGCTATCACTTGGACATATCACAAAACTTCAAACTGGCCCCCAGAATCCCCATTTTCAGGGGACCCAGGAGCAGTTTCATCCTCTCACGCCGTTCGGCAGGCATTGGCATACTCCACGCAATCGTGCAGCGTGGGGAAGATCTCAAATGGACCCTCGCTGAGGGCCATACTGTGCACCAGGGTATCGTACACCCGATCCACGGGACTGGCCAGCAGCAGCCGAGCTCCCCGTGCCTTCAGCTCCTTGCTCACATCACTGAGGGTACGACAGCCGGCCACATCGATGTGTCCCAGCATCGAGAAATCCAGGATGAGCACCTTGAAGGCACCGGGCGTGGATTCTGTGAACTGCACACTCACAGCTTTGCCGCCATTCTGTGATACAGGAGAGTAGCTGGACTTGCTGCCTCTGCTGGGACTTTTACTGTTGCTGCTATCGCTGCTCTTGGTGGGCGGAATCTTGTCCAGGCCCACGGCCTCGTACAGGGCTCTTCGGAAGAACAGGCTGGTGGCAAAGTTCAGTGATCCACTGTAACGGAAAATGCGAGTCTCCGGCACTTGCATGGCATTCCGATGCTGATTGAGATCCATATAGACGCCTGGAGCCTCGGGCATGTAGCCCAAAAGGCAGGAGTAGGGCTTCAAACCCTTGATGTACAGGGCCAGCAGGGAGATGCAGATGCCTATCAGGAGACTAGAAGGGAAGAAATATTATTACTTTAATGGGAAACTTAAGGAAAGAATATAACTAAGGCTTACCCAATGTCAATGTCAATGAGCACCACGCAGAGGAAGGTGGATATCCAGGTGAACATCTCCAGCTTGCCTTGTTTAGAGAACTTTTTTAGCTCTCGGGCCTGCATAAACATGGGCTTCAGGGCCACTATAATAACGCCAGCTAAGACGCACTGAAAATAAAAACAATTAAAAAACATTTCAAAAAATAAAAATAACAAAATACGCACCCTGGGCAAACTGCTAAAGAAAGGACCAATCCACATAAGGGTGACCACCACCAGCGAGGCGGAAACCAAAGATGCAATTTGCGACACTCCTCCAGTTTGATCCTGAATAACAGAACGCGACAAGGAGCACGCCATGGGAATGCAGGAGAAAAAGCCGCCAACCACATTGCCAACGCCCATGGCAAACAGTTCCTGATTCGCCCGCACCTCGTAGCCATGCTTCTTGGCGAACGTCAGCCCCATGGACATAATTATGGAGTATGTGACAACGGCAATTGCTATTGAATCCACCGCAACCTTGGACACCAGATCCAAACGCGGCATTACAGGTTCCGGCAGACCGCTGGGTATATTTCCCACCAGATTCACATCGAACTCATCGTGCAGATCGAACCACTTGGAGATCAGAGTGCCGCCAATAACCATGATTAGCTCGGCGGGGAAAGGAAAGCGACAACGCTTGCTCAGGCAGGGTTTCAGGCACTCATTGCAAATGGTCATAAAGAGTATGACTCCCACGCAGAAACCAAAGTTCACCAGGTTTGTGTCGGGCACACCCTTAATGACATCGATGAGGGTGTATATAATCTTGAAGGCGCCCTTGTAGCGGGCCACTGAAATGCCCAAGACATCTTTTAGCTGAGCGGTGACCACATGACAAGCCGCTGCTGTAGTGAAGCCATTGACCAGAGGATCACTCAGTAGGGAGGCCAAGGTGCCCAGTCTCAGGAAAGCCATGAGGAGCTAAGAAAGGAAAAAAAACTTTAGACATACGAAGGATAATTTTCAAGCTATTTGGAGCTTACGTTCACAATGCCCACGGTCAGGGCCAAGGAAGTGACCACCTCCAGCTTTGTGATGGGATCTGCAGGCAGAGCAGCCGCCGTGGCATTAAGCAGGGCCAACGGTGACATCGTAGCATTCGTCACAGGTACAGCATAATGCGGATGATCTTCAACATTGGAGTACGTGTCCACCACCTTGCGTGTCATCATACTAGCCACCGCAAAGGTGCCTATTGAGATGTGCTTGGAGGTGCCTAGGAACATGTAAACGAGCACCGGAAACACAGCCATGTAGAGTCCATTTCCGGCTGAAACTCCCGCCAACAAGCCGTAAGCCATGCCATGGGGTATGTTCATAATGGCCACCGTGAAGCCAGCAATTATATCGCCAGGCAGATCTCTTCTCGGTGAGTACTTGGGCAGCCATTGCAGGATGGGTATTACGCCGGTGAAGAGCGAGAAGAAACTCCAGGTATGCCAGCAGTTGCGCAGCGAGGAGGGTATGCTCTTGTCCCGAGCCGCATAGCCCGTTTGCTTGATTACCACCTCGTGGGTGAGCACATCGCGATGGATGCTATATTTTGGCTGGATCTTAGGCTTGCTCGAGGCACTGCCATTTCCATTTGTGTTGTTATTGTTCAGTGGTTTTGTTCTAAAAACAATTATAAGTTTTATAAAATTAATTTTAATTGCAGGGGAAATTTATAGAACTCACTCTTGACTTTCTTTATCACTAGGCATTTTGGCTATGTCTTCCTCTACTTCTGAGTCCTTTGGCTTTCTGTCCACATTGGGTTCTGTGTCGGTAAAAGGATGGATGCGTAGGTCGCGTTGAAATTGTGAGTGTCTGAAGCGAGTCACGGGGCTAGTTTGGATCTCTGAATCAAGATCAGTTTCTTTGGGATTCTTGGGTATAGTTCCAGTTGATCGATTTGGGGGTTTATTTTCATGAACTATAGGTATTAGCAGGGTGCCAGCTTCGTTGTTGTCTATAAAAGGATCCTGGGATATACTCCTCCGTAGCTCTAAATGAAGTCGCCTATTTGAGCGATCATTCAAGTCTCTCAAGCGCTGCCAGGCATCTTTGGATAAAGATTTCAGATGGTGTTTTGGTTTCTAAAAAAGAAAACAAACTTGATTTAATTTTGAAATCGTTTAAAATAATTAAAAATAATATAAAGCCATATTAAATTATTTTTAAATCATTTAAAATTTTAAAATCTAAAGAAAAAAATCACCACTTCAGTGTCACACTATCTCAAGTACCCAAGGAAATGAGTTTTTTGATTCCCCCAATTACACTCTGTATTGAATCTCGCCAAGATCTTCAAGTATATGTTTTGGTCTTATCACGTTCTTTATAACGTAAACGAAAATCTGATTAATCAGGTGATACTAAACGGTGGAAAATTTTCGAGGCTCCACTTAAGACAACAGCAGCTTATAATCTCAAGCATTGAACCGAGAGAATCAAGAATTTCGCCACAATTTCGCAAAAACCGAGTAATTAACAACCCTTTCGATCCAGTAGCATCGAAGAACTTTGACAAACTGAAGCATCGATCATCAGAGACTGAGGTCTTTAAATAACATCCATTGTTCCCCTCGGAATTCGTTAACATTTTCGGTTATTTATTTAATGAATAATGATTTCATAGGCAATGCTAATTGCCTAAATTATTTGATAAACATGCGTTCCATTGGTGACCACAGAGACGTTTGTAGTGTAGAATTCCCTGAACAGGCATTCGCTATCAGTTTTGATTACGCATACGCAGCGTTGGCTACTGACGTATTTTCCCGGGAGACGATGTTCATCATCTATCAGTGGCCAGCGAAAGCCACTTGCTAAGTGCTCAATAAACTAACGTACACTTGCGATAAATGGGATAACTGTAGAGTCTATTCTGTGCTTTTTGTCATTCGTTTCATTGGCACTGGCAATAATCAGCTATAATAATCGGTTCATGGTAGATAACTTTTATGGCCGATGTCTGGGCCAGCAGGGTTTTATAAAAAGCAAACAACAACGACAATAGAGGAATAACAAAAAAAGGCTACAGTTAACTATTGTAGAAATAATAATATGTAGAATAATTAAACTCCAAGGGCATCTATACACAGATTTATTAAAAACAAATCTACTTTGCTTGGTTTAGGGAGAACTTCAAGCAGCAGCAGGCTTCCCAATTGAAAAAGGTATTTATTTTTTAATGGAAATACTAATAAGCCATAATAACTTAAAACAACTGCGCTGGCTCAAGTGGTTTAACGATAATTCCCACCAGAAATAACATAAAGTAGCTGCAGTCTTTACTTGTTACCAACTGACACAATTCCCGCTAAGTGACCATAAAACCAAAGCAAGCAACTTCAGAAACCGGATTTACACTCTCTGTTAAAAAATAACAAATACAGACTTATTTTGAAAGCAATATTGCATCATAAACTCATACTCTTGCATAAAGTATTTCCCCTGATTGTTTTCGCTTTTCAGTCGAATGTCAAGTTCAACGGTTGTTGGAGGAAAATCAATATCTATATTTAATATTTAAATTATTTAAAACCAAGCAGGGGATCAAAAGATCAATGGCTCACAGAGATCAACTGGCTCAATTGAATCAGTATTTTAATTTAGACCGTGTGAATCTGAGACGAGATATATATAATTCAGGCTTTATATAAATTACAAACAAAGTAATTATAATATACATTTTAAATAAATCAACACGTGCCCTTTGACTTTTCTTTTTGAGAAGACAACCTGACTCGTAAACTGTCTATTCATCATTTATAAACTCAACCCAAGCTTATAATTAATATTTATTGACAAGATCTTTCAGTTTTCAAGTACATAAACCACAAATGTCTAATAATATTTACGACAAATATAAATTAAGCTTCTCAGAAATATAACAGCGAATTTATTTATAAACTCTACACAATTTCGGGCTCCAAATTCAGTTAGCAAAGCTCTGAAGCTCCAATCGTAATTGTCTCTTTCTCTCCGTATTTTTCGCTCACTTTTCGAAAGTAATGACTAACACGTTGTATTTATCCATAAAAAAAAGTGAGCTTATAATATATAGAACAAACACCTCGAATCCGGTTTAATTGTGATGCCCCTGAGGGGGCATTGTTGTAGCGGTACCTCATTAGTTCTACCAGCGAACCGCTTACGGAGTGCAAAAAAGCGGGATTACACACAATTGGCCCAAACCAAATGGCTTATGCAATGGCCCTGATCGCACATGACCATACCGAGATTAGCCCCCCAAAAGGGAGCCGATGGGAAAGGGTAGAACCACACATAGTATATAATTATTAGCGGAATATTTGTGTACAGTAAGCAAGCGCGCACACAGGCGGCTTCTTATCGAAAGTGTCCACTTTTGCTTATCAGCAGCCACGGGCACTTCCATCAGCGCTCATTAATCGATGTTTTAACCTAGAAACAGAGACAGAACAGCACTAGAACACGTTGCCATCTGCCTTGGATGACAAATTTTTAAAGGAAATAGTGAATGCCACAAAAAGTATATAGGTTGTCTTAACAAATTAAACTCAGTCAAAAGGCTAAAAGCCTTGAAATTAAATACACACTAAGCCCATGCAATTTTGTTGAATTAATTTTAATTATTTGATTAAGTTAAACCCCTTTTACTTTTATTTCCAATAAAATTAAAGTGTTAATCGTTTAAATATTAAGGCTGCTAAGCAGATAAGACACATTCTATAGTGAATTTAATTATTAAAATTATTTTCAGAGAGATAAAGGTATTAAGAAAATGTTTTTAGTAAAATTGTCTGACTGCGTTAAAATTTTTAAGCCCTTTGAACTGGCAATGGAAAAGTACAGACGTTAAAACTTGTTTGTTTTTTTACGCTCTCCAGAGTAAATTTACTAATATTATTATATTATATTATATTCTCCAGGGGGTGACCCTGTTCTTATCAGAACCCAAAGACCATGAAACAGTAACTGTGAGCATTCTCAATTTTGTCAGCCACCATATGCCGTGCTTTCGATATCAAATCATTTATTGCGTAAGTGATAAACTCAGTGTCATGTAGATAACGCTTTGATGGAAAGGAGAGAGCTGAAGCCTGAGGTTGGTATTTATGTGGTACATACTTCAATCATGTTGATTGACTCGCTGTGGCTTTAACTGACGCACTTGACCCGTTCCGGCGGCGACTTCTTTGCTCTGACTTAAGGGAAAAACTAAAAGAAAAATCTGGTCTGGGCCCTGTTCCTCTTCCCATTTCAGCTGATGCTGTGTCTCTGCTTGATCTGATAAAAACTGACGTTGAAGTACATAAACGGCCATTTCTTGGCAAAATATTTGTCTGTCTCGGCTGCAAAATTTATGGAGCACGCGAGCTTTTTATAAACTAACATACATCAGAAAGTTAAGCAGGGGTTCGTCTCTTGCTCTCCCTAAAGCTATAATTAAATATTATAAAAAATAAAAATAAAATCTAAAAACAAACAGTGGCTTGTTAGACTATTTAAATATTTGTATAAATATTTAACTAGAAAGCGGGTTGTCTTTTAAAAGTGGCTCGTGACTCAGTTTCGATAAAGCGTGCCAAAGCAAAGGCCACACATATCTCGAGTGGTAAGTGAATCATTTTTTATTAAGCCCAAAATAAAATTGTATGTAGATATACAATATTTCATTTGGACTTGTGATAAACTGGATAAATGATTTTAGATCAACAGATATTACAGATAAAAATAGTCTTAGGGAATTTAATAAATAATTGAGATTGCTCTTTTGTATTATTGATATTTTTAAAATTTTTTCTTGATAAGATATTTCCCAACTTAATCAAACTTATAACTCCCCTCATTAATTAGGTCAAAGCTCAAACCCATGCAAACATTGAATCGTGAGCTATTTACATTCACATATAGGTCGCACCCCTTCTTATCATTGCATTTAACCCTTGCCGGTGGAATCCAGTTTCCCAATCGATTTGAGCACAGACCTGCACAAACGATTCGCAGCTATATTCCAGACATTATGTTTAGCTTCCGTTAGATATGCATTTATGGCTTGGACTTTGAGTTCCCCTTTGTGTTGCTTCTGGGAAAGGGAAGTGCTGGTGAGGCAGTTGGCAGATTTTTTATATCTCTCTTTGTTTAGATTTCGATTGTGCGGCATTTATTTATTTTCTGTGGTAGGGCAAAAAGCAGCAGCAGCAGCAGCAGCAGGAGCAAGGGAGTGGGCGGAGGACAGAGGGCGGGGGCACAAAGCAACATTTTCCAATTTTCCTTCAATGTGTGCGCCAAGCACGCACGAACTTCTGACATCGCAGTGGAAGCAATAAAAATAAAAATCAATTGGAATATAGTTCAATTGATGAAAATATTTGAGAACGCAATACTATCGTGTTTAATTTGAAAACTGTATGTACACAGCAGAGTAACGTTCTATGGCTTTTATATATGTATTTTCTTTGATTAGTAATTTAGAAATGTTTTGTGAATAATTTAATAAATATTTTG
>JAEIIJ010012006.1:0-10582 GCA_018904815.1 Drosophila ogumai | reverse complement strand
CAAATCTGGCTGGCGGCTTCTTGGAGTTTGTATAAACTCTGTTTATATAAATCTCATAATTTGAATATTGCAATCAATAAAATTGTGTCCCCTAATACCTTAAACCCTATCTCCATTGTAGTTACAGGTTTTTTATGACATTTTCTGTCTGTGCGAGAAGTCAGGCGGAAAATTTGTTGGGTCATAAAAACCTAGCGCCAACAAAAATTATTCATACTTTATCACTTCTCTAAAAAAAGTTAAAGATGATGTGAATAAAATATTTTCGCACTTTCACAAGGAATTTATTACGATTTAGCAATACATAAAATTTAGTTTTGGATGTTTTTCAACCTCTAAAATAGTAATCTTGAAACTACTTTTGGAATTTATTATAATTTTAAACTCAAAATAATTTTACTTATTCACACAGGTGCAAAAAGACAGCTTTATTAATTTAAAATTTGATTGTAAAGGAACAAACAATATAATTCCCACCATCGCTTGAAATTATATGTAATATATAGAGCAGGTGAAAAATCTTATAGATTTTTTCTCATTAAATATTCGGCGGGGTCTTCCTCCCGCCAGGAATTATCGAATTGTTCAAACTCATTAACTGATTCCATTTCCTTTTTCTTGGTTTGGGTATCATCGCCACCGGCACATAGCTCCTCAGGAATTTCAGAACCTGTAAAGGCATCCTCGGACTTCTTGTCGCACTGCTTCATTGTTGTTTCCAAGTTGTCCAAGTTTTCCAAATTTTTGGATTTTTTGTTAAGTTTGTTTGAGTTTCCGGCGCAAAAACAGTTGTGAATATTTTGAAGAGTCTTTAGACGATCATCGATGAGCGGTTGCTTCCACATATACAACTTGGGCACAGTGAAGAGCAATACCAAAACTAAATAATTAAATAAAATATATAAATGTAATATAATTAAAATATTAAAAGACTTTATACTTGCCCCATCGGAGCAGAGTGGAGACGTAAAACAAATGCCCCACAAGGCTCATCCCAGCCATAATGGCCAACCACTTGATCGTCTCAAACGGCTTCTCCAAGAGAGCTACCGATCGGAAATTGTTAAAAAATCCACAGACTTTGGTTGCAATAAATTGAGTCAGCTGCAGAGACTGCTGCTGTGTAATGCTGATATCTAAATCCAAGTACTTCTGGAAGGGATTCCCCCGAATCTGGGTCCTATTCAGGCACTGCAGCAGCCACACATAGATGCGGTATCCAATCGAAATCCACAAGAGTATCTGACCTGAGACACTCACCACACTGATCAACGACTTGTGGGTGAGATCGTAGATCAAGGCCTGAAGGATAACGAAGGTCAGGAGCGACTTGCGCCAGTTGTGCCAAAGGATCAATTGATTGAACTCCTTGCGGATGCAAACTCTGCGATGCGAATTATCCTGGTTCACCTCCGTCGCGCCAGCCGAGTTAGAAAGTGAGTTGGGATCTGTGGCCATGTTTTCTGAATAATTTTTTTTTTAAATTTAATTTTCAAGATAAGACAAGGCAATGTCGAGTTTAGCTCCGTCGGGGTGCTAATGGTTGACTTACTTGGCTGAGTTCTATGTGGTTTTAGTTAACAATATCAAAGGTGACTTGATTATAGGTTTTATAAACTAAATCTTAGATTTCTAGACTGCTTTTTTGTATTTCTCTATTTAATTTGAAATGTCTAATTCCCAAATCTTCATATTTAAAAACTCTAAACTCTAAAATGTCAAGAGCATGTGTTACTAGGTGGTAGCACCACCTGCTTATGACTGGCTGAGGGTGTATAGAACCCACAAAAACTTGCTGAAATATTTATAATAAATGGGACACAATCAGCGTGGGGTTGGGTGGTTGAGTTTGTAAAGAGTTACTCTCTGGCTTGCCGCACACACAAATTGTGGTTTCCTTTATGTTATTTCCATTTTTGCATACAATTTATTTCAAATTATTATTGTTTTATTTACTTTAAGCCCTTTGCTTGGTGTTTATGTGCTTTGTGTTTTTATTTTTTATTGATTTCAACTAGTTTTTATATTTTTAATTAAGATTTTATTGTTGAAAAAAGTTTTTAAATGTTTTTAAATATTTTTTCATTACCAAATATACATTTAATTTAAATAAGTTACACATTATTCTATACCCTCTTAAATTATCTTAGGATAAATAAATTTTTTTATTTAAAAAAATCCTTAGAATTCTTATATTTTTTTATATTTGTTTTATATTTTGTGTCCCACAACTCTGGTTTATATCCCAACATTTTCAAGTATTTGTAATTTAAACTAAATGATTTTCAATACCACTTTATCACAGCTTGTTCCCCCGTTTGATCCGAACCGTCAATGGGTTCCTTTGTCGCAGGGTTTCAGGCAAATAATTTTGGCCCAAGGTGTGACCAACGCCTGTTGAGAGGATTTTTTTTTGTCAACGACACTCAGCCTTCTGTCCACACTAACTCAATGGTTTCTCGATTGATTTGTCAAAGGCATTACGCTAATATTTTAGGCAAATACTGGCAAAACGGGCACTTGCTCATTGGCGTCAAAATGACATCAAGTGGTTTCACTTTTCCACCCTCAAGATACCACAAAAAAATGTATATAAATGGGGTGGGTGGGGGAAGGGAAATGACTTTGGGATTTGTATTTTTAGAACTCGAATAAAAATGAACAAAATTATTGATTTAAAATCTTCCGAATTTTCCTTATTTTTTAATAATTATATATCTTGTACCTTATCGTTATCTACAAATTCAACCTAAAACCACTTATTCCTAATATTTATTAAAAAAAAAAGTATCCCTACAGGAAATTAATATGCAAAGAGTGATATCTTTGTATTTGCTTTAATTAAACTAAATTCCCCCAATGGAAAACGCATCAGGACATCATGCATACAAATGCATTCTCTCACAGGATATTAGAATGTTTGACAAGTTGTCAATGCATCGTCAGCAAAGGCAGGCAAAGGACAAGCAGAAAATTGCCCAAGAAAATAACGTAACATTCATTTCGAATGTAAATTAAAACAAATACACATAAAATTACTTAAAATGGCAATGAGTTCATTTTGGTCCTGTCAAAAATCAAAGACACTAGCAGGGGAATGTAAATATGTATAAATATGAAATATTTTTTAGCAATGCCAGTATAACATGGGATTTAGAAGAAGAAATGGAAACTTTTTAGGGTTTTTATTAGTTATTTATTAAGATGAGAGGGTAGAGAGTATAAAGTTTCTCCAGTATAAAACAACAAACTTATAAAACAAATTAAAATATTTTAAAATAAATACTTGCCCCCAAAAATTCAGAAAATATTTCACATATTTTTCTTTATAATTTATTTAAAGAAAATCTTTGGCCACTTTTATACTTGTTTTAAATAAACCCATGTCATACAAGCATAAGATTTAAATACATCCAAAGGCAAGCAGAAAATCTCAGCAAAATATTCTTCTTTCAGGCCGATAAAGTTGTCATATGAGTGCTCGACCGTCTCACTACTTATTCCCATTCGACTTCTTTATGGGGCAGCGACGACAATGCCAGGAATTTCTTGTATTAAAATCGAAATTGCCATGGGCAGGAATCAACCCCAGCAAATGGACAATTGTATCACTCTGTGAATGAGGGGATGAGTTGGGTTATTCCAGCCGCCGAACCCTGTCTGAATTCGGGGGCCCTGTCCTTACAGCTGTCAACATGTTTAATTGAAACTGACACTCAGTGTCATTTTATGGACATTGCCATGCGTTACCGTTACCTTAACTGTGCCTGTAATTCGACTTGGTTCAGTCTGTCCGACGGTCTTGATTATTTTGGGGGGAAAGCATTCCAAAGGAGAAGGCAGCAAGTCTCCTTTCCATCCTTACAATCCATTTTCCTTGTGTGGTATATTAGTTAAATTTATGTTCTTGAAGGAGTTGTGTATATACATATGATTTGTACAAGGAAATTCATTGGGGATCTTATTTTTTCTTTCTTAAGGATTATCTCTTAAAAGTTTTGTTAAAAAAAACCCATACACCCTTGACAATGTTGCCTTTATTCAACCAAACTCCTTACTTTCCCACCTAAATCACTGGAGATCTTTTGGCCTGGCTAACACTTGAATGATAATCCCCCAAAGCCTGGGGAAACTGTAATTATTATTGCTAAGCTTAGTCGCCTTTTCCCTCGTCAAAAAATAAAAAAAAAATGTAAAAAGCGAGCCCTCATTTAATTGCAGACTAGCGCAAATACTTAAGAAATTTTTATGCAGGCAATTCGTATATTTTTTTGCTTTTCGTTTTTGGGGGAAATGGAAAAGCGACTCTGGCGACTCTTTTGTTTTCGTCACGGACGAGTGGTGAAAAGCAATCACGACGGCTCCTTGCCAGGAAAAGCAAAAATATCTTTCGCCACATTTCCTTATTTATTTTTTTTTCTCTTGTGTTTTGTTTGCGCATTTTTCCTGGGCATCTTTTGTGTTATTGGTGAAATTAGAATTTCTCATTAAAATAAGTGTTGGCCGAGGGAGCCGCTTGACTTGAGACATTCAAGCGTCTCCCAGGGCAAGGTGCTCGTCCATGGCAATGGACTTAAGTCGAAAATTCCGCATCTTTTTCCCCCAGTTTTGTTTATGCATGGTCACTCATTAGTTGAGCTTGGCATCTGAGTGACGTCGTCTGACATTTGTACATATATATAATATATATATCTTTATTTGTTCGACTTGAGAGGAGTCTGAGGCAAGTCCCACTCTAACTTAGCTTCTCCCATTTCAAGTCTTAATGGCTTTTCTATCCAATTGTCTGACGTTCTTGTGAGTAATTAAAATAGCAACTCTTTTTCATTTAATATTTTATTTTTAAGGACCTCAGCTTATTAATCTTCAAAAGCGGGTCTATTAGAGGTCTAATAGGCTTAAAAACTGTTACACTTGGCGGTTATTTAAGGGTTACAAAATTAAATGTGTCCTTTTTGTGGGGAAATCAAGTCATGGTCTGTTTAACAGATTATATCCTTTAATGGATTTATGTTTGTATCGGTTTTTGCTTTTTTGGGTTTTGCAGTCTATTTTTTTTTTCCTTTTTTAATTCTGAACATTTTTAGATAATATCTACTGGTATCTACCCATAAATAAGATTTAAAATATACATAAATTATTTTTTAGGGGGAAAACTGAGTTTAAAATATCATTATTTAAATTTTAAGCATCAATATTATCGATAAAATATTTCAAACAATTTAATTTATTTTTTTATTTTAGTTTAAAAATAGTTAAACAATTATTTTGAAATTTTTTCATTATACATATTTTTTTATCGATTCACATATATCGCAAATTTATAATATCGATTTATTTAATGATCTTTCATTTAAATATAGATCTAATATCGATAGGCCCATATTTTCTGTCATTTCAAATTAAACATCTTAATAACCTTTAATAATTTTATAAATTCTGTCTTAAGAAATATATTATATTTTGCAAAAAATAATATAAACAAATAAGCAAGCCAATTTTTAAAATAAAGGTTAAATTTACACCTTAAACTTTTGGGTATCATACTTTAATTATTATTATTTATTTTACAAACTATTGTATAGTTTCTTTTCATTACATCAAATAAGGCTTGAATTTCCTCTTAAAAACTATATCTGTGCATTCTGGCGAACATAGCTGGCACCTCTCTCCCCTTTGTTGTTGACTAAACTTTTCGATTGTCCAACTCAAGGGCCACCCTGACCACACTTAACACACAACACACAGGCACTAGCACACACCACATGCATCCGCAGATGTTTGATAGGAGCGGCACAACATTGTTGCTACTTCGGAGTTTGAAGTGCCGGCAAAAGTTTGAGCTTTGAACTTTTGGCTTGTTACATTCAAGTGGCTACCATGTAGTATAAATGTTTGGCTTTCAGTGCCGCAAAAACTTTATGCAAAACACAAGCACAGAAAACTTTACTTGACTGAATATGGGCGAACTGTTTTTGCCGGTTTCAGGTTACAGGTTACAGGTTTCTGTGTTTTTCTGTTATTGTCTCTGCGGTTACTGTGTGTTGTGTGTTGTGTGCTGCTGACAAGGCTTCCCCCATTTTCTAGTATAGATAAAATACAATTTCCTTAAGCAATTTTTGTTTTAATTAATTCTGTATTACTCTTTTTCTCTCTTTTTTTTTATGTTTGCTGCTTTTACGTGCCTGGAATTCCTTGCCCTTTAGCTTCTGTTGAATGTCTTTAGCAAAGCAAATTTCGACCCTCAGAGGAACTGCATTTAATTTTTCCCTTTCCCTTAGTCGATTTCTGCTTCATTTCTTTGTTTGTTGTGCAGTGTAATTAGCCACCACCTTCTGACCAGGACAGGACAAGACCATCTGCAGATGGTTCTTTTATTTTTGTTTGTATTTTTTCTTTGGCATAAAAAAGTTTAAGCTGACATTTTGCAGCTATAGTTTGTAATTTTCTTACCCCTTTTTTTGCTGCCAGCATTTTACTTAGCTTTTTTTCGTTACTCAATTTCCTTACTAATTTCTTGCTTTGTGCATTTTACTTGCAGACTGTCTAATTACATTAACATTTCTGTTTTTGCATTTCGGTTACGAAATTTGCAGTTGACATTCCATTGGGTGAGGTAAGTTTTCTTCAAGAGATATTTCTTTAAATTCTTTAAGGTTTTAAGAAAATATAAAAAATTCTAAATAAATATCTAGTATGTTTCTTTGTTCAGCTTGAAATTCACAGAGATATTTCTTTAATTTCTTTAAGGTTTTTGTAGATATAAAAAATTCTAAAAAAATACCTAGCCTCTTCCTAGCTTAAGCTTAAAATCTCAGTCACTTGAGACTTTTAAAACGATTGCCTTTTTTATGTTAACTTTATTACAGGCACACATGTTCGTTGTAACTCGAAACCGAGTATTGTAACACGTGATTCAATTTCGTTGATCAATTTTAATTGATTGCTTCAATTGGTTTTTCTGTGTAAAAAGGGCTTTCCATCCATACAGACTTTTATGTACAAAAGCCACTTTATATGCAGTTTGTTATTTTCTTTTTTTCTTTTTATTGGCGCCGATTTTTATGCGTTTTTAATGTGTGTGGAGCAGCTACTCCTTTTCCTCCTCTGTAATTCGATTCGTAAATGTATTTGTATTTTCCAAGGGATTTTTATGTGTTTAGTTTATGGCAAAAAGGGCTCCGGCTTTTCCCTTATACGGATCGTTAAGTTTTCCGATTTAATGCTACGCTTTCCACTCGTAGGGGTGTGGGTGTGTGCCTTAAAGTATGCCACACTAATTAGCGTATGCAGCTTATCGCGAAATGCTCTCAAACCAAGAGCCAAAAGGGGCACCATCCATTAGCCATTAGCCAAGGTACAATATTGACATAATCGACTTTCAGCTGTGCCACCCCGGCGACACAATTTAACCACAAATGAGGCTTGGCCGTAGGGCAATGTCACCGTCGCCGATTACTTCAAAGTCCACCCACTCTCCTTGCGTCACAGAAATCTCCAAAACCCCAGGAGCCGCAGCTCACCTCAAACAACCACAATTTGGAGGCGGTGGCTGGCATTTGTTTCCAAAATTTCCTATAGGAACGGGGTGTCCGGTTTACTTAAGTTGAAACAATGAGAAATGTGAATTGACCGGAGAATGCGTTGAGGTAAACCACATTTGGTTGTAATATCGAAAGGGGACAGGAGCTGGGGAGTTGAAGTAGTTGAAGGGCTTTAAATTTAACTTATAAATAAAATACAGTTTTATAAGGGTTTTCAAAAATAAAAGAATAAGAAAATATTACTTTCTCCTAAGTAAAATGTATATTTTTTTGAACGTAACATATTTTAAAATAATTATTTTAGGACTTTAAAGTTTAAACTCTTAATATAATTATTAGTAGTCTCCGAATTGTTTTTCTGTGTTGTAAAAAATATATAGTAAAAAATACCTAACTTACAAAAGAAAATAAGACCTTCATCCTAGTAAAATTCATTTTTTTCATCGTAAAAAATTCTAATTAATTATTTTAAGCATTTTAAGCTTTTATTATAGAGACTCAAAGGCTTACCAAATTATAGTTTATTACCAATAAACCATTTCTAAATTATAACCGAAAAATTAAAATAGAACAAACCCCAATATTTCTAATCCTTTTCTTACCCGAAAAAATTTGTAACCCGAAACACACTCACTCTCCCAACTTCCATTATAATTAAGAATTCTGGCCTCAGGCCAGTAGAAGTATTAAACAACGCCGTGAATTATGCTGCGCCATAAACTTATGCATGATGTACAGATGCCTGGACATTAAAAATGTTTGTAAATGAAAACTGCTGGCCTGCTTTCGTTGGCAATAAAACATTTCTGCATAAAGTGGAAAGGTCCCTGGACCTGGATTTTATATCGTTTTAATGAGCAGCAAGGACACCGTGAAGATCTGTGCATTTAGATAGATAAAAATATGACAGCTGATACTAAAAAGCGGAGGACCACGCACCCAGAGAGAATACTCATCATAATTAAAGCCGCGGGGTTGGCTCGCGCAATAAAAGCCTCCGAAGGATTCATATGGATAATTAAGTTATGGCGGGTGCCAAAAGATGAAGGGTTACAAATCCAATAAAACAATCGTAAAATCCTTGGACGAGCACTCAACAATTTTTAAGGAGCATGTTTCTAAGGCGCATATTTTAATTTTTGAGATGGATGAGGAAAGGAAAGGGGTTGGTCATAAAAAGGCACAAGCTATATAATTTGTTGATTAAGTTTACTTTTTAATTTAGTAATTTTATAGTATATATACATATAATATAAAAATTTCTAATTATTTTCAATTTGCTTTAAGTAAGAGTTGGTTTTAAACTTTTTTCCTGTGGGTTGTATTTATTCAAACCTTTCTTCCTTCTCTCATATTATACCCAAAACCCCCCTCAAATTTAACCCCCGAGTTCAATAATCTTGAAACCCCTTTTATTCCCTGCCTGCTCTTTGATATACCAGAAAACCATATCAGTTGGCAGATAGAACCAACTTTTATGTGCTTGTTAACAAAAGCGTGAAATTCAATGCCCGGCACGAGATGCAGAGTATAAAAAAAATTTATATATATATATAAATGAAAGAACAATTTACGACACTGCGAATTAAACTTGATTTTTATTTAAATAAATTGCATTTTATATGCTCTGCCCCCGCTCTCGTCCTTGGTTGCCAACGATAATAAGCAGGCAACGCTCGTAATTTGCACCGGAATTCATGGGTGGATAATGGCGAGATATGAGGGTTTTCCCCAGGATATAAGGGGCAGACTGAGAGACGACTGCTTTATGCATTTTTATTTATTACAGCAGCAGGAAATGTTTGTTGATTTTCCGCTGCTGCTCGGCTGGCACAATAAAAATCATCGCCAGCCAGAATTTATTTTCTAGACGAACGCGCCGAGCTCCATTCGAATCGCATAAAAAAATGAGCAGGCAGAAAATACTTCCAAATTGTACAGGGATTATATTTTTTTTTTTGTTATTTATATCATTAAAAACGGAAAAAGTACGTCGCAAAAGAACGCAACCAATTTGAATAGCAGCAGCGAGTGAAACGAATTGATGAGGTCCTTCGCTTAACGTGAGTGTGATGGGAGTTTGAATAATACTTACATTTGTAAAGGAGTTAAACAAGTGTAGAAAAAATATTATAAAATATATAAAATAATATATAAATAGTACAAATCTCACCTATAATGAAACAAGAACAAGAATTTATAATTATGTATTCTTTTATATCAGAAATACATATTTTATACATTTTTTTTATGTTCAATCTTCATAATAATTACATATTAAAATGCCATGAAGGGAAACTGCCAATTCGTTTAGCTAATTAAACGCTTAATAGTCATAGAATCATTCAATTTCTTTTTACTCTACAAATATATGGCTCCAGGGTTCGCAGGGTTACCACATGATTGAGCTTCAGCTTAACCTGTCGCTCGCCCAGAGGTTCAAATTTATAGCTCCTTAAAAGATGAGCCAGGACCATCTTGATCATCACCATAGCATAGCGCTGACCCACACAGCTCCGAGATCCCTTCATAAAAGGTATAAATATAGAGGCATCGATCTTTGGCTCTGCTCCACTGGCCCAGCGATTGGGATTAAAGACCAACGGATCAGGAAAGAAGTCCTTGCAGCGACCCATGTAGAATGGGGAGATAATGACATTGCTGCCTTTGGGTATGAAAAAGTCATCTGAAATAGTTGGAAAAATACACAAATAAAATTTACAAAGTGTTCTTTTTAGACAGATATGAGTCGAAGCTTTTATAGCAAACCAATATGAAAACTGCAAGCATTTTATTTTATTCTACGTAAATGACTTACTTATCTGACTGTCTGAAGTGGCTTTCCTGGTAACGATAGGGGCCGAAGGATACATTCTCAATGTCTCCTTGATACATGCCTCAAGGAACTCCATCTTTCCCAGTTGATCTATGGAGATGGGTTCGCTTATGTCTCTTCCACACACTGACCACACTTCCTTCCTACATCGTGCCTGATGCTCCGGATGGAGAGTCATGTTGTACATGCAGAACTTGAGGGT
>JAEIIJ010012004.1:0-42005 GCA_018904815.1 Drosophila ogumai | reverse complement strand
CTATCTATCTATATATCCATCGATCTATATATCTATCTATTTATCTATTTATCCATTTATCCATTTATCTATTTATATATCTATTAATTTATCTATAAATATTTTTAAAACTGCTTCTAACCCCTTTATTCTTTCCGTGTGGCCATACCTTTGCCTTTTGGTCTTAAGTGGCACTCGGTTTTGGGTTATCAACCCAGCCAACGAAGCCGCCAAAGGCAACTGGAAAATGGCAAGTGTGGCTCCTGGCATTTCTGGTTTTTGGTTGCAGCCGTTAAAACGGGAAAAGAATAAGCTGCCACCCCCTCGAGGGTAAAGGTGTGCAAAGGCAACTTTAAGCAAAGATTTGCCACACACAGATGAAAATATTGTCGCGCATTTGTTCGCAGCTTACGAAAACATTTTTCTTAACACGCTCAGCAATTTTTTGCACGCTCCTTTGCCAACTTTTGTTTCGCCTTGTTTTGGCCTGGTCTCTTCGCGGCATCACTTCTTCCAGCTCAACTTCAATTTGGAGCCAGCCCGAGTGCACAATTTAAAGCATTTACGAGCGCAATTTGTCTGCCGTCTGCTCAGACCGCAGTCAACTCCACTTTCAGTTGGACTCCAAACTTTGCCTTCTTTTCCTATATACATCTACTTTTTTTTTGTTGAGAAAAAAAAATGTAAAACTGGGTGAAAGTGTGGGTGCAATGCAGGTCGGCTGCCCGCAGCTGCCGGTCTGACATTTTTCTTGGCGTAAATCTGGCAGCAGCAGCGACTTTAGCTGCTTTTTGCAGCTCATTGAATTTCGTACGCTTTTGTCTGGCCGTAAAAACGAATGCACTTTCCCTCCTCGGACTGCACATGAAAAAATTGTAATTGTCGAATTCTAAAGCTGATTTTATAAAGTTGGATAATTATTGAGTAGGGGGAAATGTTATTCAAATAATTGTTAACATTTTAAATAATATGAGATAGTAATAGAGGGTTGCCTGTTGATAAAGTTTACTATGTAGTACATCTTTGCCTCAAATTCAAAAATTTAAAAATTCCAATTTAAGTTATTATTTAATTATTTTTAATAGTTATATAATATGTATCCGTCTGATTAACTTAATTTTCTTTTTTTCGTGCTGATTTAAGGTAACATGGCAACAAACTAAAAACTTATTTAAAGACATCGACGCATCCTGCGGGCTTTATCTTCGGCAGTTTGCAAGGACTATATGTGAATAAGCACTTACATCCTTACTTATCCCTTACTTTTCCGAGTTTTCCATATTGGAAAGTCTTCTGTCGGCGTTTATTGTCAATACGAAAGTTTTATGCATTTGCAGAAAGTTTATTCTTATTTTTTCACCCCCTTCGAACTTGTGCGTTAAATTGTGTGAACGGATTTTTACAACAGATCCTTGGGGCTAAGGATGCGGGATCACTGGGAGAATGGAGATTTCTTGGCTGGGACTTTGCCAAACACACACGACCGACACTTGTGAACAAGTTAACAAAACGTTTTCGCTGTTGGAAAACTTTTATTGTGTGAGGAGCGGGCAGACAGACAGTCTGCCACGCCCACAACGGGGGCATACATATGTTTTATTCATGAGGCGGCACACACACGCAATAAGTCCCCCTTTGGAGTTTCTGTTTCCGTTTCCGCTGCAGCGATAATCGCAGGTCAATTTCATAAACAAATAAGTCGGCATTATCTGGATGCCATCGCGAGTGCGATTCAGCCCATTCGGAGTGGCCATAATGGAGCCATTTCATGCAGACAGGCAGGCGGGCCAGTCATGTACTCGTACATGGTGTACATGGTGTACTGGAGTTATCTTAATTATAGATCGATACACTTGAAGGACAGGCCGAGGGTAGTGTAGGTGAAATATATATCAAAGATATTCGTAAACTTCTTTGTATTTAAGGTATTATTTTCACATATATTGTTCGTAAACCAATAGCAAACTTAAGTACCTAGTTTGACTGTATAATTTTGACCACAACTGTGTATCTGTGGGCGGCACTGGGCCTTTGTGTGCGTGTCAAGACTAATTCAGGCCTGAGTTGACACCATAATTTATAACGATTTGCACGCCTGTCCAGCCCAGTCACTTGCGCTAAGAGCTGCATGGATGGCACTTCTGCCACCTGCAAAAGGAGTGAAAAATACCAGGACTATTAATTGTAATTTTCATTGAGGATTCCTGGCCCCGGTTAATTGGTGCAAACACGCCGCAGGACCAAGTGGCGTGTAAGTGAATGGCAAATTAAATTTTCTGACAAACGACATCAGGAACTCGGACTGAGACTGCATTCATCCACTTTATTGACGCTCTAATTAAAGTGTTGGGTTCATCAATATGCCCAAGGTGAAGCTGCCATGGCATCCACGTTTTGTGGTCCTTGTGCCGGCTTGCAAGGACAACGGTGTCGGCTGGAGCTTTGGCAGCAGTTTTGTAGCCAACTTTGCTGTTATGGCAAGCGGAGACAGACAACACACACGACACCGATACAAGGTGGGGCCAAGGGATAAGCTAGAAACGAACACGGAACGGTAGGACACTGGGAAAAATTAGTCATTTTTAAGGGAAAGTAAGGCAGGGAATAGGGAGAAAATTGTGAGAAATTAATTAGAGAAATGACTACAAATTTCATTGAATGATAGATAAAATATCACTTATACAAGAACAGAACTTGTAAGCTGGCCAACAAAGTATTTTCTGTATTTTCTAACCACAACTTAAAGCTATTTCGGTTCCGATTCTGCGGTATCCTTTGCTTGATACCTTAATCAATGCTAAATGAGTGGTTATAATACCAATTTTCTGCTCAGTGGAGTAACAGCAAGCCCCAAAGGCGGTAACGACATCAGTAGTTTGTGGCAGTAGCTGTACGAGTAGCAGTAACAGTTTTATCGCCAGCGACAACGCAACGGCTAGGGCAACGGCAACGGTGGAGTCGCAATAACAACGGCCAGAGTAAGTGACTGAAATTGCCTAGAAACAAAGAATGCTTTAGCAACTTCCCTTGCCTCCCTTCTATTTTTTCCCCGAGGCTCTTATTGCCAACCGCAGCTACAATGCGGTGCAACGCAAAAGGACAAAAGAGCAGGCCAGAATATGGTAGCTGCAAAAGAAAAAAATGTGGCAAAAGCCAGGGAAAGGGAATGTTAAACTCGCACAATGGAGCCAACAAAGTTGACGACATGCCGTGACGAGCGCGTTACTCATACGCAGCGTGGGCCCCGATGAGTTTCCAGTCAGGTTAGTCCACTTGACATATTCCCAATGAGCTACTCTCGCCGGGGGCTTATCCTCAATTTTTTTGAGTTTGCCTGCTCTCTTTGAGATCACAAACGGAGGGCTGACTAATCAATAAGGGCAATTTTTTGTGCCAATAGTTAGGCCAACCCTTCAGGATATTCGTAATGAAATGTGTCTCTTTTTTCATTTGAAAATGAACTATTTTTTTTTTTTTTTGTAAATTGTAAAAATCGTAAAGTCTTTCTTACTTAAAACTTTAATTTTTGGAAAATATATTACAAAGAATTTATTAAAACAATAAACTTAAGAAGAATATAGAATGACGAGTAAGGTCTCCTAGGTTCAGAACAGAACGACGAGTTAAGACAATGAACTTAAGTCGAAAACAACGAGTTAAAAGAGGAGCTTAACAACAAAACAACGAGCTATGTTTACTAAGAATTCTTTAAATCATAACCTTGAAAAAAAAGTTTGATTAAAAAAAGACGAGTCAAGTTCACGGATGACGAGGATCAGATCAAACCACAACTGATAAACTAAAATATTTTTTATATAAAAATTATTTTAAACAAAAACAACATTAATAATTCAATAAATTAAGTAATCGCAAATAAATAAAGATTTTTGGACCCGCCCAAAAAGACAACAAAAAAGAAAAATACTTTTCCCTACTGCTTTTTGAAATCAAAACAATTGTCTGCCTTATCGATACTAGAATTTTCACCTCAAATGACCATCGGAATTTCATAATTCCCTAATAGCCGAGGCGAAATGTGATATCTGCCATTCAATCACCGCACTGCCACAAAGGTCAATTGCCGCAATGTAAACCATTAAACGGGGGAGGGTGTCGAAGGTGCGCCTCAACCGCAGGCTAGTCAATGTCGGACCGAGTGCCTTCGACAATTCTCCAATGAGGCTGTTTGCTCGCTGGCACGCGCCCTTAGGCCCAGGCGATGAATTTTTGTCGTACTCAATAAAGGAAGCCAGCGGGCGGCGGCTAAAATGGCAATAAAAACGGCAATTGATAAGCGAACCAGCAGCAGTCCCGCCAAATAAGCAAACAAACAGACAAACACACACCAAGCTGGCAAAATGAAGGGCGAGGCAGACAAACAATCAAACGATAAACGGATGCCAACAAAAAAAAGGAGAAAGCACTTGGCGAAATAAGTGTATTTTATTGAAATTTTTGTCAATAAATTATCGATGGAATAACTTGGTTAATATGGCTGAAAGGAGGACATTTTTAGGTCAAAGAAATGTATTAAAAATTAAAATTAGTACACATTTTTTCTCAGCATAAAATAAGTCTATATTAGTTAGTTAATTATTCAACCTTAGAGTAAATTTTACAAAGCCAAAAGCTTTTGAAATCCCTGCTCATTTTTCTGGTTTTCTTCCATAATTTTCAAAAATCTCTCCAATTTCTCTCTGTGTTCCTGGCGGAAAACCAAGCCATGGTATTTCAACCTCAATTTGGCAAATTCTATTACGATAATAAGAGTGCGGCGAGGGGGGGCAACCAGCAACCAGCAGCTTGGCAGGGGTTGGGAAAATAGCCGGAAAATGCTTGATGTGCCAGCAAAGCTAACAACACCAGAGCAGCGGGCAGGCAGAGGCAGTTAAAAGCAAAACAAAGCCAAAACTGTGCGAGGAGGCTGTGTGCCAAGTGTATCGACAATGAGCGAGATCCAATTTCACTTCGATTCTTATCCAATTTCTGGGGAAATAAGTGAAAATGTTTTCATTTTCATGCCTTTGAGCAATGGCTTTTCCCTCGCTCCGTGCCTGTCCGTCTGTGTGCTTTGAGCGTGTCAATAATTTGTCTGGAGCTCTTTGGCTCGAGTGAAGTGTGAATAAGAGCCAAGAGGAAATGGAATTAGAAATGAGCAAATAAGTGAAGGATTTCCTTTCCGGAAAAGGGTTCAGCACTTAAGTAGCTTTCCAGCCAGACCGCAAAGTTTTCCCATGTCACTGCTGCGATTGATGTGACGAAAAGTTTTCTTTCAAATTATTTGATTTTTTTTTAGCTGTTTTCTTTGGCTTTTCTCCCCTGCCAACACCCTTGATTTTAAGCCCGATTAGAAGCATTAAAGCCGAGCTTATCCAAGCATGAAAGAGAGCTTCGGGGGGAAGGGGAAGGCGAAAAGCATAAAATGCAAATCTCAGATTTGGTTTGTTAAACATTTGCTTAACCACGAAAACGAAAGAGAAAGCCCTAAGTGTCGCCCTGTTTTCCCCAGCTCTGAAGATTTTTTGACACAGAAAAATAAAAAGAAAATTCTGATCTGAAAAATACTCTACTTTAGATAGAGAAATAAATTTTTATATTTATTAATATATTTTTAATATAAAGAAATATTATGCAAACTTCAATGAAGGAAATTATAAGATATAGGAATGTTCTTATACATCAATATTTTTCCGTAAGTATATGTCCCAAGAAAAACCCCACTAAGCCTTGATTTTTTCCTTGGATGCTTGTTTCTCAGTGAGGAAAATGATGAGAAGGAAAAAACGGAAAGCCAGAGCGGAAGGAAGGACTCGAAATGAAGACAACAGCACATGGCACGAGACTCAATCGTGGCTGTCGAGCTGCCAAATATGCCACATTATGAGGCAAGGGCAACATATGCTCGACAACAATCCGGAAAATCTGCGTGGGGAAATGAGCTAGCCAAGGGAGCAGGGCGCTGGCGCTGGCTCTGTGGCAGACGCGGCAAATAAGGGAAAATTACGTTAAATAGAAAAGAACAAAAAAAAAAGCGGGAAAAACTTTTCCACTTTTTAACTTTGGCGCTGTCGGTCGGCGGTTGTTGAACATTTTACAAACAATTTAAGAGCCGCATTAAATTATTGTTACGCTCGCAGCTTAAACTTTAAGACAGCCAGTCCAACTGCTGGGCTGCTTTTGGCCTTATTTTTATGGCCACCTTCGTTCTCGAGGGGCGATAAGAGTGAAAAATGGTAAATTAAGCAAAGCAAAAGCCAAGTCGCCTTTTTATTATTGTTGTTGTTTTGCCAACGCGCGTCAGACTAAATTAGAGCAAAAAACTTAATTTGCCTTTTTCTGGGGTTTTTATTTTGTGTGTTTTTTTTTTTGGGTTGAGCCAAAAAGTCGACACGCGGCAACTGGCAACTGGCAGAAAGGAAAATCAAAAGAGGAAAAGGCACAAAATAACAATTATGTTTTAAGGCAATTGTTTTGGTTTTCCTTTTCGGTTTCGTTTGGAATTTTCTTGTTGTTCCGCTTGTTACAATTAGTGTTGTTTTTTCTTCTTCTGCTGTTTGTTCTTGCCGCTTATAATTGAGAATGAAATAAGGTTAATTAGAGTAATGGCCACTTTGCCGCCTTGGCTCAGAATCTGGCTCTAGAGGCCGACAAAAAAAGAAGATGTTTCCATTTTGGTCAAGGCTGATTGACACGACTTGGTCGAAATACGCATGAAAAGTGAGCCAAGGCACTCAGAAAAAATCGGGTAATTAGTATTATTTCCCAGTATAATTATGCGAGAAAATTTTTTCCGCTATTTTTTACTTAAATCTCTAGGCTCTTATCTCTTTTTATACTACATAATTTATTCATTTAAATATTTTCTTTCTGAATAACAAAAATAAACTATTTCCTGCTGACCTTTTGTTTTTTTTTGCGATATTACTCTATGCTCAAGCGCAATTACCCCGCACCGATTGCACCGCAAGCAAATTTAAGTAGTTAATTTATTTATGACCACCAGACCACGCCACACCAAAAAACCGGGAAGGGCGAAGTTTTGTGTGCCCAACTGTGATAGTAAACTTGTCGACAACTAAACCGACACGTGCTCCGGCCCCAGCTCCGGTCATTTCCAATAGCATTTCGCACCACCATCCACACTTACGCCACGATGGGGCACAGCATCTCGCACCACATCACACCACGTAGTTTGGCGAAAACACTTTTGAAATATTAAACACTTGAACCCATTTACTTTGTATGACCAGAAGCTGTCAGAGGCAGTCTAAGACCGCTGTCCGTTATCGGTCCCCGCCCACAATTTAGCTGCACACAATGGGGGGCAAGTTAATAGAGCCTAGTGATTTTTTATAATAGATACTTGTTATTATAAAGATTATACATTGGTTAATTATTAAGTAAGCATAGTGGAAAGTCTAAAATAAATGTAAACTTGATCAACTAAATCAGAAAATTAGGTTTAGGTTTAAATATTTAGAGTTAAGAGCATAGAAAACTAACTTAAAATACCATTGCTGGAAACATGATTTATTGAATTCTTAAAAGCCTTATTTAGACAGAAAAGAATACTAATTACCAGATTTTTTCTCAGTGCCTTAGTGCCTTTACATGCGTATTTATATAATAACAAAATAAGTTACCCCATTTATTCTTTTTTTTCCCTCTTGGTTAGAGCGGCTTAGATTCTCCAGCATTTTTGTAAAAAAAGACCGATTTTTGTTGCTAATATGAAAATTTTTTTATATGGAAATTTAATCATATGAAAATGCTTATCGGAATTTTTGTTATTATAGAGTCTTAGCCAGGGCGGTATATTCTTAAATGCACATTTTTAAGCAAGTAGTAAAGGTATAGAATGTTTAAACTTAAACCTCCAAGTTTAATTTACAATAAATTCTCTTAAAAATAAAAGCAACTCATTCAGTCCTATTTTACCGTCCTCCACTGTACAGAAGTGTGCTCTACACGAGGGTAGATGTTAAATGACTTTTAATTGGTGTTAGTCCACGTTGTCTTCAGCGCTGTCGGCTTGTTGTTGCTCCTGTCATGCGATATTCCCTTGCAGGGCATATGAAAATTCTACCAAAAACTTTGCGCACATAAGTTTTAGCTAGTTCCTTGTCCCTTTTTGTTGTTGTTGGGGTTTTACATATGTAACTACAGCGGGAAGGACGAACTAGAACCAGACAGACTTTTCGACCAGGCCGCACAAAGTTTCCATACAATAATAATCACTTTGTAAAAGTTGTGCCTTGGCCAAAAACCATTGCAGTTACCGAATTTGCTGTGACGCCACTAACTGAAAGTCGCACAAACGTTCAAATCTGGGTAAAAGCCAAACTGCGGGCCAGAAAAACTTGTTCCTTATGCGTCGGTGGTTATCTCTTTCGGGCCAAACAAATTTCCTGGTATAACCACTATAGGGTTTAGTGGGTGCGAATGGCCAGGGAGACTTGCTGCCTCGGCCAATTAATATGTCGCTGGGATTTTGGCATACGCAAAAGAAATGGCTGTCAAATGATGACGTTTATTATGTCATAGAGCCCAGCGATATCCTGAAACATAAATGGCCATATGAATGATTAAATCGCGCACTTTTTTCGCCCACTTCTTAATAAATTAAATTTTTTACTACGCCACACACACACCTCTCGTTGGGCCTCGCTTTAACACGAATTTATGTACCAATTTGATGTGCAAATTCAAATTAAATTTTTCGCTGGTGTTGTTGCGTGCGCAAAAAAACAACGCACACACACACACAAGTACAGGTACATGTGTAATTTTTACTGCATGACTTTGCGACACACAAACACACAAAGGGAGGAGGCCGCGTCGTGTATTTCATGCCAGACGGAAATTCACAAAAAGCGAGCAGCAAAAAGCGACTCCGAAAGGGTTGCCAACAAAAACAACCACACGCTGATGATGATGTGTAGGCCTATACAACGGAAAATATAACGAAACGAAATGAAATAAGAAGTAAAAAACATACACGCAATTTTGTTGTTGTTCCTGACGTTTCATTTTGAACATTTTGCGTTTTTTGACCCTTTTTTTTGGTGTTGTTGTGCGGAGTGTGTGTGTGTGCGAGCGGGCTCATTACCCATACACACTGGCAGCCACTCACCCCCGAAAGCGCACTCAATCATAAATGAATGCACGCACACACATGTGCAGGCACCGTGTGAGTGGCATGTGACCGAACGGGTTAACATTCGTACAAAAGGAAGTTGTTACTCTGGCTTCCGGTTTAGCCAAATCGTTATTATTTATAAGCCCTCACAGGTACAGCAAGAAAATGGCACCTACTTCTAGCAAATTCATGCTGGCGAAATTTGAGTTTTAAATATTATTTATGTATAATTTATATTTTTATATTCCTGCAGTTTTAGTCAGATTAAATCATGACACAATTATATATTATTGGTATAAATCATATATTATATATTCTTTTCAGCATCAACAGTCAAGTAGATCTAGACGTATTGGACAGGTGAAAAGGTTTTACTACATTTTTAAATAACAAAATTGTCAGAGAATTTCTCACAAATTTCGAATGCAATTTACAGAAGTTGCAAACTTCTGACTGAAATTATAATACCCTGCAAGGGTATAAAAACTAAAGTAAAGTTATTTCATTCGAATTCGCGGAATTTCTATATATATTTTAAGTTTAAATTCTTAACTCCTTAAAATAACAAAATATCTAACAAGTAAACGGTTCCGATCTCTCTTAAATATTAAAATATTTGTTCTCTGTGCAGCTGTCAGCCAATGTTACATTGAATTTCCATCAGAACCGTTGCCACACCCCCATCAACCCCCACCAGCCTTCGTTGCCCTTTCGAGTTTTGGCTCTAACTCGGGTCAGCGGATTAAAGGTCAGCAGTGGGTTCGAGCAAATCGCTGACTCATCGCGAGGGGCGATCGGTGGGGGATCATTAATCAATTAGGCCAACTCCACTGAGCTGCAAATAATCTGTGGTGCTGCCCGACCCTTCTGCGTGTGTGTGTGCCTTAGCAGCTCTCCAACTTTGCAACAACTTGATCTGGCCAAAAAGCCGGCAAACAGACCACTCTGGGCGTCCTTTGGCCGGTTGCCCAAAATGCAATTGGCTTCATGCAAAATGCAGGAGCTTAATTTGTTTGTCCTTGCCGGCCATTTGTTGGCTTTGCATTTCGGGCATCGCTGGAGTTCGAGTTTTGAGTTGCGAGTTGCGAGTTTCAGTTAGCAGTTAGCAGTTTCGGTCTGCAGTTTGCCGTTCTGGCCGTTTGCCGTTTTGCTGCTGACATTTATTAGCTTGTAAACATAATGCGGAAGCTTTTATGCAGCTTACCGAAAGATTTGCCAGACTTTGCAGTCGCATAATTGTCGCAACGGCAAACTGCCTCAATTATTTATATATATTTATATTTCAATTTGGCCAATTGACAGAGCGATGGACAGTTTTAATGCTTAAATTGTTTAACTTGTGCCTAGCAGTGCCATTAATTTATGCATATTTATAATGTGGCCGCTTTTGATTTGCCCGTGTGCAGTCCGAGCCCGAGCCCTCGTGTCTGTTTGTATACTTTTTATGGCATTTTAATTAAATCATATAAATGTCAATAAATTCAGCCGGCTCTCGAAAGTATGCTTCAATTAACAGCGCGCATGAAAGTGACCGCAGAAATTATAAATTATGCATATTATATCCGCAATTGTTGTTACACGTCGTTATGTTCTATGGTCGCTGTTTTTCCATTTGTTATTGCCGCCTCTAATTGGGCCAGGGGCTAAGGTGGGGGTGCCTGCCCTGCCACGGATGAGTGTGTGCGAATGCACAAACGTACAATTACGAATTAGCATATGTCAGTTAAACAGGAGTCCGAAACAATTGGTTAAGGCGATAAACGAGGCAATTTCGGAGCACTGAACCTGGTCGATGGGCATTGCCTTAATTACCCTTCGGAGTGGGAATCGATATCGTCTATATACAAACCAAACAATGTCTTAAAGACTGAACTTTAAGGTTAATATGTTTGAGATTCACTCAAATCTTGGGACTTTATTAATTTTATTTATTTATTTTATAAATCCTTTAAAAAACAACAACGAAAATAGTCCCTGAAACCCCATCAATATTTGCTTAAAACCTATTTTAAAATAGCTCAATCAAAAAATACACAACCCCACCAAAGTCTGGGCTTCAACCGTCACGTAGTCAAGCCATTTGAATGCCACAGTGAATAGAGATCCTGCATGGAATAGAAATAAATGCATGGGAGCCACCTAGATTATTTTCGGCCTGTCAACAAAATACATGCAAAATGTGAAAATGCCAAGAGAATAACAGGAAAAACTACAAAAGCAGCGGTAGTAACAGCAACAGCAACAGCGGACAACAAAAAATCACGGAAAAATGTTTTTCAATCTACAAAGACACGCGACAGTCGCCCAGGTCGCCCTAGGGACTGGAGGGGCAAAAAAGCCAAAAGAAAAAGGGAGGAAAAAGCCATTGGAAAATGCAAAGCAGCTGCGGTGATTGTGCAGCGCTTACGAGCGACAACAAATGCGGAAAATACTACAACAAATACAGCCAGCTAAGCCAAACGGAAGCGGCGAACAAGATGTCGACTGGAATCATCGACTGCCACTGCCACGGAAATGGAGCTAGAAATGAGGCAAAATGAGAAGCAATCGCCGGGTGCAGTGGAGCCACGAAAAACGGGAGCAGCCAAGGATACACCAAGCTACAAAAACCAGTAACAAGTTCATTATGCAGACTCTTTAAAAATGAGTAAGAATATTTTGTGGGATGTTTCAATCATGACTCAATCAATGCCAAGAACCGTATAAATTGAAAGGCTAGGCATGTGCTTATAAAATATGCTGAAAATTAAATAGGTTATTTAGAAACTATTTTTTACGTAATTTTGAGCCCCAGATCATTTACTGTGACAAAATTTGCGTTCAATATTAATAGTATAAATAAATAACTATCAAAAATATAATACATAAAAGCTTAGACAATGGCGAAATATTAAATTCTGTTCGTTTTATAAATATTTTCTTTCTGTGCATTGGAGTTTGGGGCAAATCACAGTGTGTGATTTGCGATTACCCCGAACTGGATAACTGAAAACCAACAGCAGCAGCAGCAGCTCTCTGGCTGCCAGTGAAAGTGTTTTCCCAGCCGCGAGGCGGGAAAGGCGTGAACTCCTGTTCTGTCGTCGGTTCGTTAGTGTCTCGGGTGAGCAGCAGCAACAATACGCAACAGCAACCAGCAACAGCAGCAGCAGCAGTGGGAAAACACCTCTCGAAACAACACGGCAAACAACAGCGGCCGCTCTTGTAAGTGCTGGCTGTTTAAGCGCATTGTGCGGCGCTGCTTTTATCTTTACCCTCCACAAACACACACACAGAAGGACCCCTATAAGCAGCTGCAGTACAATACATAGACAGATCACACACTTGGCACACACACACACATGTTACAACGTATCGCCATTGCTTATATAAACGTGGCGCGCACGAAACACTTCCGCAGGCGAAAAGCTTTCCGCTTCCGGTTCGGGGCTGCTGCTGCGATTGCTACTGCACTTAGGGAAAACACAGATTTGGAGTTCAGATTTGTATAGATTTAACTTTTAAAAAGCCCATAAGAAAGTTCTTACTTTCCCCTACTTTAATAAATAATTTCGAATGTTTTTTACAATATAAATTAAAGATGTTTCCTCTTGCTTGGTTTTTATAATTTTTTACTTAACATAATCAACTTGTCTGTTACTTTTCTCTCAGTGCCGCCGCCTTCTCGTTGCAACTTTAAATATTAACAGTTAAGTAGCGTGTGTCGCGGGCATGTGAGCGAGCGGGCTGCCTCGATTTTTCTTCCCCTTATCGCCCATCGCTGCCATCGACTGCGTGCAACTGAAACTGAACTCCGGGTAACCGAACAGGTAACCGGGCAGGTAACCCGGGAGGGCACCGCGCACCCCGTACCGAACTCCGTGCCAGGTCCGTGCTCCTGTCAAAGTGTCATTTAGATCGTAATGCTTTGATATGGGCCCGCGCTCGAACACATTACCAGCTGCCGCCCTGGAAATGGGGTTGGGGGTTTTCGGAGAGCGTTTCCCAACATCGATATTCCGGCTAAGTCGAAGCCGAAGCGTAAGCGTAAGCCACTTACGGACCTGATTGCCCGCCATTTGTTGGTTGCTTGTTTCGTTCGACGCTTTTCCAATTCATTTATGAGCCGTTTTCCTAAATGCCAGCGCCACCCGAAACCCCTTGGCAATTAATTGAAATCAATAGAGTCGAGTTTGGGCATATTACGTATACGACACGTGCCACATAATGAATCAGCGGGTTTTTTTAAGGGAACTAGGAAGTAGTTTAGCTTTTTCCATAACTAATATGCTGCATTTTAAAGCGTTATAACTAAACAGTTTATAACTTATTTAAATAAAAAATATTCCTGCTTTAAAAATACTTTAAAATTTAAAAATAAATTATTAATTTATTATTTTTTAAAATGCGTCATGTTTGAACATAAAACAATAATATAATAATAAACATTTATTTCCCTTTTTCCCAAAATACCCGTAATAAAAAACTTCCTGTGCTTTAATTAAGTTCGATAAACTCAAGTTCGGGCATATTACGTATACGTCGTGTGGCCCCTAATGATCAGCAATTATTGGGGAAGGTAGAACATACCTGAAAGTAAACAGAAACGAGGAAACATTTAGTTCAATTGCAGTGCTTGAGGAGGTAATTGGGTTATGATTAGGCATTTCTGTATTAACATTCATAAGATTCACACGAAAAGAAATCACATTTTGGTCGGTTTTAATTTTATGCTCAACGACTTTCGACCTGTGGGAGCGGCGAAACGGCTTCTAAAGTGACTTTCTAATTAGTTTGGCTTGTCAGGCGAGGTGGGATGTGCTCCCCAGGCCCCATCTCCTCTACATTTTTCCCTTTTCCCCATTTTCCCATCGAGGAAGACGACGCACTTGACTCAATTTGTGTGTGTTTTCTGTTTCTTTTTTTTTTGCGGAGGTAGCATACCAAAAGGGAAGTCACAGAGGGAAGCCGGGGAGGCTGCAACCACTTCGACGGTATCAAAACTCATATCTGCTTTCGGAATGCCGAGAATGTGGTGGAGGGAAAGCCACCTGAAGAAACCGACACGAGACTGTATGAAAGCTGAAAAATGTGAGGCCATAAAAATATGTTACAATGCTTGGTTGCGTTATGAAAGAAATTATAAAGGCAGGCGCTTTCTCAAGAATCTTCGTGTGCGGTATCTCTGCAAGAGTGGGTGTGTGTGTGAGTCAGGGCGAAGCCACAATTTCCGCAATTAAATAAAAACGCAAACTTAAGCCGCTGGGGTCGGAACGAATGTTGAGAGTCGCTTTGGTTTGCCTGAAATATTTGCATATGCCGTTGGTCCTGCCGCGGTGATGAAGTGGCTCACCCACTCGTCCTGCCCCACACACCCATATACCTATATTCCCTGTACACACACACACACACACATACTCACCGAGCTGCAGACACGCAACGCGTTAATGTTTTTTGATTTCAGGCCCCAAAACACCAAACATTAGGTTTGCCTTCGCATTTTTTATGCACTTGTAAAATTGGTTTAGTTTCTTAATTTTCATTGATAAATTAAACTAAATATAATTATTATTTAAAGCCATTAAAATTCACCAACTTTCTATTTTACATTCTTTTAATATAATTTGAAAATATTTATTTAGAATTACTTGCAAGATAGTTTCTAATAATTCTTTAGTTAAAATCAATATTACCTTTTTTTTATGTATTTCTTATTTTTTACAAATTTTCAAATCCCTCCCCAATTTTCCCCAGTGTGCCTGTGAGTTCATTTTTAATTTCACAGACATGCGAGTGGCAAACAGACACGCGTGTTAATATTTCCACCATTTGCTCAGCAAATTTGTATGACTTTTCCTTGTTTTCTCTCATTTGAACTTAACTTTTTGCCGTTTGCTTTTGGGACAACAAAAAAATACGAAAAAAATCGGAAACAGCCAAGAGAAAGGCAAAGGCAAACAGCCGCAATTTGTTGTATATTCCTTTTTGGGTCTCTCGTGCAAATCAAATAAAAGTAAAACTTTGCTCATTTGTAGGCCGATGATTTTCTCGGGGCGTATGCGTATCCGTATCTCGCTCTGGCGCTCTGTTTATCTGTGTATCTTTAAAGTTTTCGAGTCGAGCAAGAGTTACAAATTACGAGTATTTGCCATAAAAATATCAACACACCGAGTGAAGAGTGACGACGAGTGTGCGCGCGTGTGTGTGTGGCGAGCGCCTAAAAATATGCTTTTAATTTTATATGCATAACAAATTTATGCAAAGTGCGCGGTCGCGTCGCCAGGTGTCCTCCGCACATCTATGTATGTGTGGGTACCGTGTGCCCCGTGACGCTGACAGCCTCATGAAATTGTATAAAGATGCTTACTAGGTCGTTGATATGCCTTCAACTCGACTCGTCTTCGCTTCAGCCCGCCATTATATTAAAATTGCGACTACGTGCGGGTTAAATGTGTGCCATCCAGTCAGCCAAACGGACCGACATTCAGACAGACGCACAGACACTGGGACAGCCCTACCTATAGGGCTCGGGCTCCATGTGAAAAGTGAATTTTGATAGATGACGAAGGGGCGAGGGCGGATGCCAGTGATATATGCGAGTGTGCCGAGGTTCTATTTCAAAATGTTGCGAATGGGGGAGAGGCGAAAAAAAGTGATTTATTTTTCCAGCTGTGTCAGTTGATTTTGTAGCACATTAAAGTGTCATTAACGAAATGCCACACACAGGATGAATACAGGCCCGGGCGGAGCATCCTAATTAGATGGGTTCCAGTTTAATAATGAGAAAATCCGCCAGATCCTGCGCGGCAACACTGCAACAATATATAAGTTCGCCTCGCCTGACTATGTCCTTAACACACACTGCCACACACTTTCACACAAAGAGTAAGCTCTCAAAAATTGATGTTAAGCTCTGCAGCTTAAAACATGATCCTGTCGGCACACACATACAGAAAAATGAAGACTCTTAATAGCTGCGCCGCAGCACAGTCGGCATCATCGGTATAAATCCCAGCTTTGGCTCGAGCTGTAACTGTAGCCAAGCTCCTTATACATATGTATTTAACCTCAAAAAAGCACTTAATTAGCAGCCTTGACTTTCAGCAGAGAGTCAAAGGAATCAGAGGCGCAGGCAGGATTTATTTCGGGGGATTTTGGTTATATACAAAAAAGGCTTTTATATTTGTGGTATTAAGTAACAAAGGAAAGGCTTATATTTTTTAATGGAGGAAAAAACTATTGTATACTATATTGTAAATATAAAAGCTTACTTACTATATTTTCTTTATATTTTAAACCCCTTGAACCCGCCTCTGGCACAACTGACTTTAAAGGACTGCCGCCAAGTCAGCATATTTGGCTCTTTGCTTTGCCGGAATTTTATACAAATAAACAGACAATTTTAATTTACCTTTTTTTCTGTGTGCTGTATGCTTTGCCTTTCGCTGCTGCTTTCGCCCTTGGAGTCCTCCCACAGTGCGACTACGAATTTTTTTCCATTTCAAGTGAAATCGAGACAGGTCGAGACCGACCAGCAGCCGCGAACAACCTTTGGCATAGCACTGAGGTCGTCGCCGCCGCCCTCGGTCTTCTACTGAATTTTTAATTTGGCTGGCAAACAGTGGAAGCAGCAGAAGCAGAAGCAGAAAGCAAAAGCAGCTACCTTTCGTTGATTTGATGAAGGTCGCACTCAGGGCAGCGGGATGCCATCACCATCGCCAACTCAAGTCGGTCTGCTTCGAGCAGAAGGTTAAGTGCCGAGAGCTTGTTCCTCTAGGGTTCTGTTCTGTTCTGTTCGGGGTTTTTTTTTCTGGTCGAGTGTCCTACAAATTGAAATGTATGTTCACTGCTGCTGCTGCTGCTTCTGCTGCAGTTGTTTCCTCTTCTCGTGTTGCATTTTATTGTGGCACGCCGCCTGTGACACGCATACATAATTTGCATTACACATGTGCGGGCGTTGAATTTAATTACAATTTTAACTGCTGTAAATGCGCAACGGTGCACAGCACTGAGAGAATATAAAAGCCTGGCAATTGATCGTTTGAACTGGTATTTATGAGAGCAAAGAAAACAGAATTGTGTCAAAGGAAATGTTAAAATTAAAGTCTTTTCCTGTTTCTGGTAATAATCTCATAGATTGGTCTCTTAATTAAAAGAATCCGTAAAGGGAAATGCATTTAAAGAGTGTTTTAAATTTATTATTAAGGTTTAGACTGTACTTAAATGCATTTTATTTAATATCTAAAATATCGGTAAAAACCCATTGATTTCTCTACTCTGTCTTTTTAAAATATAATAATTTAACACAAAGTTCTTATCCATCTTATTTTTATTTTCTTGTAATTAAGTGACCATCCTTAAATAATATCTAAAACTTTCACAAAAACCCCTTCTGTTCTTTCTTTTCTCTTTAAGATATCAGAAGGATTATTTTGATTTGTTTCCAACTTAAATTTATATGCAAATCTCAAGGAAACCGCATGGCGGAGAATAGATATTGTTATGCTTTTTCTCTGTGCACACGCAGGACTATTGATAATGCCGGCCAACGGCACGTATACGCAATAACATTAAATTGGCATTGGTGAAGCTCTAAAAATATGGCCGCACTCGACTCGAACTCAAGCTCGAACTCAAACTGAAAATGAAACTGGAGGCGGAATCGCATTGCTGGCCGCTGCAGCGGGAAAAGAAGGACTGCTGCTGACCCACTTTGACTTTGGCTTCATAACTAATTCACGCACATACGCGAGCGGGCAAAGACACACACTGGCTCACACACATACACGACGGGCAGTACATAAAACATTGTGTTACACGGACCTTCAGGCACCTGGCCACCTGCGTTGTGTGCCTCGAATTGGGTCGGAATGGGTCGAGCATCGCATCGGGTGAGTTCGGTTCGGGCTGGGGCGTGGGGCAAGGGTTTCGAGTCGGGGTGTTGCAATATAATTAAGGTGGAATAACTTACGAGTGTTTGTGCCCGTGCATGGATGTGTGTGTGTGTGTGTTGGTGTCCGTGTCGGTGTGCGAAGTGAAGTGTCTGTTGCGTTTAAAATTGATGCGATTTAAGGGTAAGCGTGTTAGCGAGGAAATGCGGTTGCAACAATATTTCAGGCAACACAAGGCTTTAGTACTTTAAAACCAACACATAGTCAGCTTTAAGCACAGCTTTACAATTAAGGTGAATTTAAAGGGACTTTAATACTGATTTAAACTTTAAGATTTAATATTTATGTATTAACTATAAACAATTGTCTTTAAAGGTTTACTAATTTTAACATTACTAAGAGTTATTTAAAGATAATAAAGTCACGGGCTTAGCTACTAAAAAGTATTTCTTAAATTCCCATTTCAACGAAAAATAAACCAACTTTTTCTTAAATAAGAAAAATCGAAAGCAAATAGGCAGAGACCAAAACGAATTTTAAATATGAAATTACATTTTCCATTGACCAACTCTCTTTTTTTTTCTCCCGTTTTCTCTATCAAAAGGGGAAAGGCAATCGAAGGAATAACGAAAATTTTATGCTGATTAAAATCTTATGTCATGGCTAAGCCCAACGACAGGCAGACAGACAGACAGACAGACAGACAGGCAGACAGATGGACACTCAGCCGCTCAGACGGAGATCCCGGGGATCCACAACTCAAGGAGGCACATCCGTCCTCGTGTTGGCCACTAAAAGAAATTCTCCATTCCCCATTCAAATGCGAATTCGAACAACTTGTGTACATTCGTGCAAACTCAATCTAAAGGCTATATACATAAACTGCAAGATGTTCTCGACGTTCCACACGTTTCACCTACATATCCACACAGCCAACCCCCTCGCAGGGGTCCATATGTCCAAGGAACATTGTTAGGAGCAAAAAAAAGGCAAGCAGCTTACATATAACGGAAATTTTTATGTCCCTCAACGTCAAACCCATTGCAGTAAGGACTATGTCCTTTTCTGTAATTTTCTTCGTCGTTCGTCCTGTGAAATGCACTGGAAGAAGTTGTTTTGAAAGTAACTTGAAGTGGAAAAAGGATTCCTGATGAACTTGGCCGAAAACCTTAATTTTTGTTTCAAGATTATAATATTTAAATATTAATATTTAATTAAATATTTTATGTTCAATATAGAAATAGATCCCTAATTTTGTTGTGTGTTCCCTGAGCTTGCTTCCTGGCCTGCGTTTCAATCAATGCGTCTGGGCATATTGAGAGCATATCCTTTAATGACTAATTTGTCCTGCCAACCTGTGCACGTTGTGTGTATGTGTGTCTCTGCCTGACAGTCCGTCAGTCAATCAAGTTTGTTGCATAATCAACCTTTTTTTGCATTCTGCATTTGTGCCGGGCAATTGGCCCTGTTTCCACAGAGCCGCCGCAACCCTTTGAAGTGGCTAGCCAAGCAGTTTGAATCGAAGCCAATCGATATTTGTGATTATTTAATAAACTCAATTACGGGGACAGGAGCTGCCACTAAGTGCGTGTATTGAACTCCGTGCCCCCGGCTGCAGTTGTGGGGTTAATGCACTCCATGGCCAGTGCCCCGAACCAATCAAAGTTGGAGAGAGGCGGAGAAGTTTCTGTGAAGTGGAGCCTTCAACTTTTCCAACTGACATTTTTAATTTGTGCCTAATTTGACATTTAAAGATGCATACACAATGCGGAAACCTTGTATTTATTTGGCCCGCAAAAAAGTTGTTTGCATGCTCTCAAGCCTGGAAAAAACTGGTTCGGAAGTACCGAAAAAAAAATTCAAATTTAATGGCTGGTAAACATTTGCCCAGAGCCAGTGATATTATTTAATCAATTCGGTGTTTTTGTACGCATTTTAATCCGACTTTGACAATTTAGCATGTAACAGGCGAAAACTCTGCAGTTGCAGTTGCATTTTCGGATGCAGCTCACAGCACGAGAAATATTCTATAAGTTGTTCTATAAAATCGAGTGCTATATTCACTTAGTATTCTGGAGAGCCAATTGTTGTTGCCCCTGTTTACGGCACGTAGCGATGCTCGGCAAACATTTAATACGAGTCAAGTTTCGCAGCAAGAAACCGAGACACCAGCACATATACCATACTTTATCCCCTCTGCCTGTCTGTCTGTCTGTCTGGTGGCACAATAAAATGCGAAACAAAACCTCAATTCAAAGTGAATATAAATTGTTTTACAGCTGACGTTTGCTTTGAATTTCAAATGGCACCCATTCCAGGACAACTGGCAAATAGTTAACCCCATCGTGGCGCCCTCAGGGGAGCTGCATCGATGGCTGGCGAAAGGTCATCGTGTTAATTGGAGCGGAAGTGATGATGATGTCGTCCTCCGCAGCCCTCGGGCGGGCGGGCGTCCTCCTGCTCATTGAGCCATTAAATATCGCTTGGCAATTAGACATGGCCATTTTTAGTGGCACTATGAATAGGCAATCGACCACTAACCACACTGACCCGTGCCCACTTACTATACACAGGCAGAAATCGAGGTTATACTTTTAGCTAACGAAATCTAAACTGAACAATACAAGTAATATTGTTTTTAAAATATTTCTTGAACATAATATAAAAATAAATATAGAAATAACCAGCTTTTGTTCCTAGTAAGAAAGACCTCTCTATTCTTAAAATATTTTTCACAAATACTAAATATAAATACTATTCGGATTATATATGTACATATGGTCCCTGATTACTATTGAGTAGAAAATTAGTTACTGCTTCTTTATTAAAATTTCTTAATTAAACTTTTTTTCTTAAATATATGTCGGAGAGTTGGTTGGAATGCTTGTTGCCATGGCAACAGAATTATTCGGCATGCTTAGGTATTGGTAGCTCTGTAGGTGTCGATGGCGCGCAGGCGCAATGACAGTTGAGCCATCTGTTACCGAGTGAGGTCTGTTCTTCTGTCGCAACAATAGGAAAGAGTGAGAGAGACCGTTAGATATTGTCTAGGATTGTCGTCTGAGTGAAAAGGACTTTTACCCTTTCTAACTTTTCACTCAAACTACAACCCCAGACAAGGTCTAGCTGTCCCTCACTCTACTATCTTCTGTCCTTGTCCTGCTACCAGCTCAAGTGTCATTGCGCCGGCAACAACTGCCAAGCTACAGGGCTACAAATACCCGAGAATGCTGACCGATTCTGTTGGCATGGCAACAAGCATTTCTGAGCACATTCCTAGGCATGACTAAGAAATTTGCACTTGGCAACCAACTCGTCGACATTTATATAATTGAAAACTGTCTCCCACAAACAATAAATACCCAATTTTCTTTCTTGCAATCATCCTTTTTTTATTATTCATGAAACGAAGAAATCTTCTACTCGCTGTCTTCGGTGTCAAGGTCGTCCTCCCAGGAGGGATCCTCGAGATCTTGGATCAAACCTCCGATCACCTCGTCGTTGACTTCTCCGTTGACTTCTCCGTTGACTTCTCCGTTGACTTCTCCGTTAAAATATCCATTCACCGCTCCGTTCACAATTCTCTCTACGTTTTGGTTCTCCTGGTTGATCCTTTCGCGAAGCCTTGCGACAGTGGCCAAAATCGAATTAAACATGTTCTGTATGTTCTCATGGTGGCACTCCCTCATTAGCCTCCTCCTTTTCGCAGCCTCATTATCATTCGGGTTATTCATTTCGTTAAATTAAAATGAAAATTAGCTCCAGAGCGTGAAATGACTTGCTAACTCGTGAAATCGCCTTTAGAAAATGACTGGAACAATATTTCAGAGCCTACTTGTCTAGTATAAATTTTATACTACATTTTTAGTATACATTTTATGCCAAACTAGCAACCCCAGGGGGACAACTTACCAGATCGTCCGATGGCCAGATCCGTTTCCAAGGCCGTGGTGGCCGAGGAGAGCGACTTGTCGGTGGGCAGCGCGGCGGGCGGCATGGGCAGCGGGCCCACAGTGGAGGTGGTGGTCAGGTCGCAGCATTCGCGCTCGGGAAACTCGCTGCCTTGGGCCAGATGCAGGGCTCCGCCAAAGAGCGCAACCCAGAGGCTGAGGCAGCAGGAGAGGATTTTCAGATTTTTTATGCGAAAGCGGGTCATGTCGCGGCCGTATCCTGGTCGGGCGCCACTTCAAACGTGGCTTAATGTCGATTTGCTGTATTCACTGTCGCTTAAAATACGTTTTGAGCACTCGGTTGCATTACTTTGTTTTCCTGTTCCGCAGTTCACACTTTCTTTGAGCTGAGTGCATTACCATATTTTATTGTTTGCTTTATTCTTCATTCCCTTTGCCTTGAAATGAATTCAGGAATTTAAGCTATATACTATATATAGTGCCATAATATTGACTTTAAAACAAGTCCTTGGGAAAGCTGGGCAATGGAAAACTCTCGAATTGAGTGCCACAGGGAACGGCGGGGGGGAGCACGTCGACAGTCAAACTATGAACAGCATTTACAATTACTTTCGACAGAAATGTATATAGACAACAATAGACATAATGCAGCAATAACGACGACGACAACAACAACAGCAACAGGGACAGCTGACGAGGAGGGAGGAGGGTGGAGGAGAGCGAGCTAGACAGTGGTTCCGCCCACTGAAAACACTGAATAACATAAAAACTTTTTCATTTACAATTTGCTCAGTGGGTCTATGGCCATGTAGCAAAGCGAAGAGGGAACAAGAAAATGCTGAAAAGTTTTTTGGTAAATGCGAAAAGTTGTTGCTACCGTTGTTCTTGACTTGTTGTTGTTTTTCCTCTGCGGTTTCTCTGCGCTCTACCGCTATCTAAATCCGGCATGTCGGTGGCGTATGCGCAATATGCAGTATATGCACAGGCAAAGGCAAAGTCCCAGGCGGGAAAATTAATTCACTTTGCCACTCTCGCAGCGCCTTTATCGCGCAAATCTCGCTCAAATGTTTGCCGAATCAATAAAAATATAATTTGCTGCGATTTGGCTCAAAGGAAATGCAAACACTCGAGTGCTAATGCAGCCAGGCTGGTCCTGGCAATGTGGAAAAGGCAAACACAGGCAAAGGCACAGGCACGGGAACAGGAGGAGTGCGCAATCATGTAAACAAATCCCGGGGAAAGAAGACACACAGACTTAAAAAAAAAAAGCAAATGCAACACGCATCTCTTTGCGCTGGAAAAGCAACTCGGAAAAACGATTGCCAGAGACAAGTTATACGATAAGAATACAAGGAAAAAACTCTGAAACCTAAGTTATAAATATTTTTCTTAAATACTCATAAACCTTGAAAGAGTCTTACAATCAAAAACTAGATTTCCTTTTTACTCAGAAACTCATAAAATTTAAGAGAATCTTAAATTGTTATTTCAGCAATCTAATTTTTAAAAAATAAGGGGATGTGTTGCCCTGAAAACGACATCAATTATTATGACCATTGTACTTTCTTTATTTTTCTATCCAAAATAAAATATATATCAATTTTTAAGAGCAAAATAGAATGAATTCCAAGGTGTATTTGGGATCAAGAATAAAAATTAGTGACTGAGATCATAAATAAAATTCAATAAAATCGTATAATTGAAATTAAGAAATATCTCCCCTTTGAAGAAGGTAGAAACCATTCTTTTACTTAGGTTTTTTATTAATTTTATTCAAAATAAAATATATAACAAGATTCAAGGGAATCTTATATTAAAATAAAGAAGATATCGCCCCTGTGAAGAAGGTAGAAACTTTTCTCTAACTTGGGTTTTCTTTAAATTTTCTATACAAAATAAAATATATGTCAATGATAGACTTCTCTTATGCTTGAATCAGAGCTTAAATAATATATTTTAAATCAGTTTCAAATGCACTTCAAGGTGTACTTTGGATCAAGAATATGAATCAGTGGCTTAGATCATATTTTGTCCCCTCTAAAAGAGACACGTCGCACTGCAGTCAATCATGTGGGAGGTGCTGCCTTCGGGGGCGACAGGTCGAAGGCGGCAGAAGGAGGACCAAGGACGAAGGCCGAGGCGACGAAAGTTGCCAGTCAACGAAGCGAATGCAGGCAAACACAGACGACAAACGGCAGGGCAAGGGAAATGGGTAGGGCGCGAAGGCGTTTTCCGCATTTCCCTTGTTGTTTCTGCTTGAAATGATTTTTTGCAGCCAGCCCGCAGGAGGAGATGCTCCTCCATGCCCTTTTCCCCTGTGCAAACGCGGCCGCCGCGCCGTTTGAGTTTGAGATGTGTTCGCCATCGTCAGGCGTTTGCTTTTGAGCCAAAGTGTTGCCATAACGAGCGTAAAATGGCGGCAAAAAGACGACGACAACGACAACGACGACGACGGCGGCAAAGACAACATGCAACGCGCTGCAGCAATCTAAAAACAAACAGCCGCCCTTTGTGTGCAGCTCTGTGTGTGTGCGCAAAAATAACGAAGCGAAAATTGAAACTAAAATAAAGCCATGTTTACCTCGCAAATTGTTACGTGTGTGCCGGGCCAGCCTCCGCCTCAAAGTTTATTTATTTAAAGTTTCCAACTTTTTGCATAAGATATCTTTTGCGGGGCCAAGACCTGGCCAGCTGTGCCCGGCAATTGGGCTTGTAATGTGTAATAAATAAGGGAAATTAAAGCACACACTGGGAAATAAGAAACTGCTGTTACTTTACAACTTTAACATCATTCGATTTACCCCTTTAAAGCCCGGTTTCAGTCCCTGAATTTCCGCTCTGTGCAGAGTTTCGACCGCAGGACTTGGATCCAGAGGCGGAACCAAAAGTCCGGTCTCAGCTCACCAGCTGTGCAAATATCTGTGTCAATGGCCCCGACTTTGAGCGAGCTTAACATTTAAATATATCTTGCCCTTCGGTGTGTGTGTGTGTGGACTGGGCTGACCAAACAAGCCAATAAATGTACCACAAATTTGTATGTCAAGCTCTGTGAGTCACTGCATTGACACACTTGGCCAGGCTTTGGCCCGGAAAATAGAGAGAATGCCACATGCCCTTCACATGCCAAGCCGAAAATTCGATTTAAATTGGAATTCTTTAGGTTTCTCTCGCTGCACGCAACGGAGAGAGAGTTGGGCAAAGAATGCCGGGAATGCAGGGCCACGACAAGTGCATTAAATGGGACGATAGAATATCTAATTAGCCGCCTGTCGGTGTCAGCATCTCATAAAAGTTACTCTGGCTCCTCCTCCTCCACCTTGGACTGACTGACTGGCAGTCAACGAAATTGCCGAGGAAACTTTCGCGGCTCTGATATAATTATGTGCAACATAACAACTTGATACCGCGACGCCTTCTCCCTTAGATCCTTTGGGAGCACCTTGCCATCCAGGCTGCACGCAGCAGTGTCGAGTGACAGTTGTTGTCTTCGGGGGCGTTTTCTGTGCATGACAAATGCAATTGGAGCTGGCAAAGTGAATTGCGAGGCAGCAGGATAAGGCTTAAAGAGCTGCCACAGGTTTTTTCTATGAGCTAAATATACAATTAAGTAATACACCCAAGCAGGAAGTGTCATTTTAAATTCACCTCTCGCCCAGCTTACATCAGCTTAAAATCAATTGTTTTCCTACATTTTAATAATTTAATAAAATGGACATAGAACAAGCCAGGGTCCTTATGCAGGTGTCCTGCCTTATAGAAAACATTGAAAACGCAGGCAATGAGTACGGCAACATGATACGCCGGAACGGTGCTATTTTGGAGGCTTATGAAATGGCCAAGGAGAGGCTCGACGAGCTCCTCGATCGGAACCAGATTTCGGAATTTCAAAAGGCATTTCGCCACCTGGATAAGGCTCTGAAGGAGGCTCACTCATGCCTCACCCGGATGCAAGGTTTCAACAAGCAGCTGGACGAGCTTTTAGAAAGATTTTAAACAAAAAACGAAGGAATACGAAGATGATAATTTGAGAATGAAATCTGAATCCAATAAATATATAATCTTATAAATAGATAATATATTATATAAATTGTGCAATTCCCTTCCTTCTCTTTGCCTTACTGGAATAGTTTACAACTTTATTTTTGGTCCACTGAAATCCTAACTCGAACTCTATTCATAATTACGGTCCAGAGCGGAAGTGTAATGAATTTTTAATGGGACGCAAGTTGAGGCAGTCGGTGGTAAACAATCTGATTCGTAATGAGTCCGCAAATGTTTGCCGCTTCAAATGCAAAACTTGTTTTTCCCCCCTTTGGAAAATCAGCCACCAGTCACCGGCAACTTATTTCGCCTGCCTGTCTGACTGACTGTCTGTCTGTCTGTCTGTCTTTCACGGGGTCGTAACACGACCTCATGTATTATGTAGGGCGATTTTTATTGTTTGTGAAAGTTTAAATGGGCTTGGAGGTCGTCGCATCTACTGCGGATGCTGTCAAGTGCCCTGCCATCGCAGGCCCGTCCGACCTGTCCTGCTCCTGATTTCCCCACACACACTCGCTAATTACAGGGCAGACATTGAACTCGCTCTTTCTCTCTCTCATCTGCTGGCCAGCGTCTGATTACCTATTTGGGCTTTAAACTTTGTCCTTTCCGGCCATATCCTTTTCCAAAGTTCAGCCGTAAAATGCCAGCCAGGCGGTAATCGATTGATTTTAGCTTGCAGCTCTTGAAAATTCGTGTCTGGCTTCTATTTATATTTACTGTATGTTGCCATTTTATGACTTTAATTTATGAGTATTGATTTCAGGACCTCCTGTTTGTGTGTGTGTGTGTGTAAGTCTGTCTGAGAATCACAGCAGATGTCGCCGCAGGTACACGAATATTTCTAGAAAATTGAATCAAACATTCAAATTACACGTGATGACGCACAAAAAGGGACTTGAAGGGTCCTCTGCCCTTTTCGATTTTACAGTTTTCCACTATCGATTGCTGCTTGCTCCTTGACTGGCCCAATTAAAGCGATTGCGGCCAGCGATTACCCAAATCGTTTTGGGCCAAAATAAAATACCAGGCCGCATCATTAATAAATGTCGCTGCCAAGGCCACTAAAAGTCGAGCAGTGTACGCAAAGTAAAGGCATAATCCAATCGACCAGTGCTATGTACACATGGTCCGGCGACTCGGGGGACTTTGGGCCAGGACCCGGCATTAGGATAATGGATGATTACGGGGAAACGTGTGGCATGGGCCCCCCTTTGGCGTGGCCTGGCTTTTGGGTTGTGATTGGCGTGCGGCATGATGCCATTTACATGCAGCTGCAACGTTAGTCAAAGTCATGTCTCGCACTAGGGTTTCACAGGAGGCAAGCCAACACACACACTGGCCAGCTTGCACCTTTGCATTTCTAAGGTGAACCTCTAGAAGAAGCAATTTTTAAACTTTATTTGGCAGAAGAGAAAGCATAATTATAAAGGCATAATTATAAAAAATTATATAATTAATAATTAAATACTTGTAATTAATTTCTTACTTAATTGTTTTTATATTTTTCTTAGTTTCTAAGAAAATCTAAAAAAAATTCATGGGTTTGATTAGGAACATTCAATTATTTTTCGAGCCACTTAAAACAATATTTGCTTTACATTTTAATGGTAATTGATTCAAGGTGTCCTTTGGAATTTCACACAAAAGAATGGCTCACCCTTATGTACATACACACACACACACATACAGAAATACGGGCCCCTGCATAAAGTCAATTTCGTGTACAATTTTATTTGCATACAAGAAGCAGCAGAAGCAGGGACCCAGAGACCAGGAGGGCAGCCAGACAAGCCAGAGACACACTTAGACACACATTTGGCTCGTCCTCGTCTTATTGCATGTCTTGCAATTTATTTGTCTGCCCTTCCAGGACCTGCCACGCCCCCAGCCCACCGGCAGGGTATAAAAAATAGCTGCAAAAGTCATTGAATGAATTTTATGCATTGACATTCGTCCCCATTCCGAACGCCGCTCCACATGCTTTTGCCAAATAATATTGCAGAAGGAAGCGGGAAAGAGCTGGCAAAAAAGGGAGAAAGAAACAGAAAGAAAGAGAAAGAGTGCTAGCTAGAGAGAGAGAAAGGCTATTGCCGTCAGGGCTTGCTGCGACAACGACATGTCAAACTGACCCAGTTATGCATTGTTTCCATAGTTTGCTCTTGTGCTGCTTTTTTGCGGTATGTTTGCCCGAAAATTTTGTCAATAATTTTAAACTCGCTGCCAAGGGTGCTGCCTCCACCACCACCCACAAAACACCCCCTGACGTGCCCCATCACATCATTCACATTTTGCCGCTGCCATTGTTGTTTGTCAATTGTCGTGTTGTTTGCACTTGCATTGATTTCCACGTATTCATTTGTGCATTCACCAGTGTTTCTATTTAAATTCATTCTACAAAAAAACCACGGAAAAATCACTCACAGCTGCGATCATTATAATAGAATTAGCTGCCTCCATTAAAGACGAGGTAATATGCTTAATTAACTTTTGGAAAGGCAAACAAGACCAATTAATATTTATCTAACGTGTGCAGCATTTGTATTTCATTTGACAAAAGCGAAAGCTAAACAAATTTATTTACAGTAGTGGTGGGCTCTAAATATTAGATTTATTTATATACTGAAATGGTAAATATTATATTTAGTTTAAGTTTATTTAAGATTTAAGCTGGTAGTTTAACGAAAAATATATTTTGAAAATCCTTTTATGGCTGTATTTGTATTAAAAAATTACCCCGCTCTGTTGCCATATTTTCCCCCATCGATCCATCGATATTTTCCTGGCTTTGCATTTGTTTTTGGCACCTCGTTTCAAATATTGGCAAATATAGAGCGATTTAAATTAATTTGCATAGCTTATAAATTCAAATTTAATTATCAGCGAGTTAGGAACTCAAAGCTTTCAGCCAGGACATGCATATCGCAGGGCTTATGCAGCCGTAAAGCAAACGTCATTTCGGCACAATCACGCCTCTGGTGGGAAATTAACAATGCAAACTGTGCATAGATATGGCCTGGTGGCCTGTCTTGGCCCAGGCGCTTAACCTTTGACAGTTAATTGGGTCAACAAACTGCAGCAGTTTACGTTCAAATCGCTCGAGTCGACAGTCTATAATTTAAACATGAGTCCGACCCACACAGGCACACACTGGCCCATAACAGCAAGCAATTAGTGCCGGCTGGTACTTGAGCTCATGCTCACAGACAGGGCTCTTAAAAATATTAAAAACCAAAATACCAACAAGCCACCGGACAAGTCTGCCTCGGCCAAAGTGACCGCATCAAAGCGTACCATGGTGCGTATGAGCGATATGGCGCCGGAGGAGTGCGCGCAGCACTTCACCAAATGCGAAATATAGTTCCTTTTTTGTTTCAGCCAGAGTGTGCCGTAGCTTACCAGCTTGGTTGTTAGTTTTTTGGTTTGGTTTCGGTTCCAGGATACAGGATACTGGGTACAGGATCCAGGATCTGCTGCATACGGCAGCAGTAGACACGTTTGGAGCAGCATTCATACATTCATACATCTGCCATAAAGTAATTCAGTGTTGTTCCAATAAAGTGCTTCATAAATATTTATTGGATTATCGAACGTATCGGACACACACACAGATAAATTGAGCTCTTGTCTGGAGAACCGAGAACGCACATTGCTCCATTGCCATAATGAATATGAAGCCATGAACATTGCAATAAGCGCACGTATGAATAAATGAGAGCCCAGCAGGAAGAGGAATGGAAAAAGGCAGGAAGCACACGGACACGGACACGGACACGAAGGAGAAAGGACCACCAAGGACCCTGAGCTGAGAAGTTTCCCCATCCGAATGGAACTGAATGAATGCTTACGGCAAATAAACTAATAGTTCAAGTGCTTTCCAATTGCGGGCCCCGTAATTTAATATACCAGTTCCGATTGTAAGCGGAACTCATTGATGTGGATATATAAATACGGTAAATATATATTCATCGACGTTTAATTAACTAACACCACCGGTCCGCTAATTGCATAATCAATTAACACATTTCATACTTAAATTATAATCGACCCACAGAGAGGCGGTAACTTTGTCTGTAATTAAAAGGGGATTAAATCCGTAATCTCTGATATTAAAGCCTCGTTAAAGTCAGACAAGAGCCACGGAGGGTCGTTATGGAATTTAAGGTGACTCCTTCGCTCGCCTGAAATCGGTATTTATTATTTATTCTGACATTTACATCAACAAACCGGAATCAGGCGAGCAGGCACACACGGCGCCAAGTCGAAGGAAAAACTGAATGGGAAACCACCTCGGGGCCTGCAGGTAGTATTTAGGGTGCTTGCATATTTTATGGCCTGTCATTGTTTATATTGTTCAAATCTCTCTCTTTTTTCGCATGTGTGTGTCAGCCTGGGAATTTCTTATTGCGACTTCATTTGCACATTTTACAAAAAAACATCGAGGCGTGTAATACAAAAGGGGTGACTGTGACTGCTACACCCAGAGTCAACTGAAAGCCGTTGAAAGTGGCTGGGAATCGGACGGGCAGCCTTCAACTTCGAGTATCGTAATGTATTCATACGAAATGACAACTGACAAGAGAGAGAGCCAGACAAATGGAAAATCTGACTTGCCGTATTTTCAGCTCCTCCTGACACACACTCGGCCGAAGGGACGACAGAGGGGCGGCCGGCACTAATCACACATAAATCAAAAAATGACATAAAGTGTACCAAACAGCAGCTGGCTGGTGATCCTGGCTGTCAGGCATCTGGCATATGGCAAACTGCCGACATATAACACGGCATCGAATCGAATTGAACTGAAAATCAAGCTGAAAATCAAACTGAAACCGAAACTAGTAGGGCGGACGCAGGAAAGTAGGCAACGGTTGGCAAGCGAGGATTGCATGTGGGCGCAAAGCCGATTGCAGTGGCGGCATATGGCTAAATCTCAGGGCCTACTTGGAGGCGGCATTCTGCAGCTCATGTTATATTAATTACAAATTACAGGCAAAGTACATTAAACATGCATTGCCAACTCCCCCGGGCAAACACGACCCCTTGTATACTCCCAGCTCCATTGTAAGCGATGCAGGGAGCGATAAAAAAAGGGGGCTGAAAATGCGGCCTGCCAGCATATCGAGGGCCTAACACAATGCCATTGTAATATCGATTACAAAGCCCTCGAAAGCGCCACCCAAACTACATATTAGCCTGCGCCGGCAACGCTGCGTATACGTATTAATAAGTCGCCCGTGTGTGCGGGCCCGACCTCGCATAATTGCTGTCATGAAACTCGTTATAATACACCTCATGCGAGGCAGCAGCAGCAGCAGCAGGGGATGGCTGGCATTTTGTCGGCTTATGAATTCACTTCATTCCCCCTCATTTCACCCGATTTTTGACTCTTTCCGCCCGCACAAAAACCCATTGATTGATTCCCTTTGGCTGGCCGGTGAGTAATTGTTGTTGATTTAATAATTTATTGCGGTGGCAATTATTTAAACTGGCCAACGACGGAGAGTCGTGACATCAGACTGCCTCACATATAAACCGAAACACAGCCAATGCTAAATCCCTTTCCTGCCACCGACACATTTGCATAAGCAAATCTGATGTGAGGGTAGAAAAGTCAAATACAAAATACGAAAGTAGAGAGTGGAGTGTAGAGAGTAGAAACCGGCAACCAGCACCGCCGTGTATGTCAAAGCGAATGAGTTGAAAAGCTGCATTAAACAACACTTAGATGTGGCCGAAAGGCAGGAAGGTGCAAGTGGGTGCAGCGGTGGAAATGATTCATGATTCGGGTGCGGACAGCGAGGGAACACTCAAAGTGAAAGGAGCCGGCGACGAACAAAGGCGGCGGCGGCGGTGGATCGCATCGCTGCGCCACTGCGAAGGTGGTGGAGTGTTGCAGCAAAGCAAATATTGTTAAAGTTGTTGCACAAGCAGCTGCTGCTTGGCAGGAGTACACACAAAGAAAAAATTTGTTAACTAGAAACTGCTTCTTATATATGTAAATGTTGTTAAATTTTCTTTAGTTCTTCGAATTTGTTAACTGGAAACCGCTTATTCACTTAAGTATGATTTGTAAATTTTACTTTAATTTTTAAAATAATACTTGGAAACTTGAGATAAAGTCAATTCTGAAATTTTGGACATCAAAATAGCAAACATAATGCGACCAGGTTAATGAGTTATTTGTCTAAATTAAATAATTTGCTTATTTAAATTAATTTAAAATTGTAGAAAAACTCAAAAGGGTTCCTTTCATTTCCACAAAAAGGCACAAGACTCGTAGTAATATTTTATTGTGACTAAAAATCGTATTTATTTTTAAGTGAAATATAAGGAACACAGCGAACGCATGCGATCTTGCAGTGGAAATATTTGACAAAGCTTTTTGAATTTCTCAAAAAAATTCAACAAAATTCTATAAAACTTGTAATAATATTATTCTTTCTTTCCGTGTAGCTTTACACACAGGTTACAAGCAAAACAAAGCACACAAAAGGCAGCTGGAAAAAACGCATATAACACCGGGGAAAACTGCATAAAATGTCAAGGTAAAACTAACAAACTGGCTTAGGAGCGATTTAACGGAAACGGAAATGCCAGCGAACGTTTAAAGAAACGCCGCCAACTTCGGACAGCTGCATTTAAAGGCCAAAGGGAACTTTTGCATCTTCTTATTCTTGTCTTGGCCCGATAAGCAATGCGAAAGGAAGCGGGCAAGACAAAAAAAAAAAAATAAAATAAGAGGGAAAAAACAAAACAGGGCCCGTGAATGGGCCGCGTAATTAGAGTGTAAACGGGCGACAGGCGCAAAGTTCAAATCGCTGCTCAAAAGTAATTAAAAAGTTGCAAATAAAACGCAAAGAATACGGCCAAATTACGCGATTGCAGGGAACTTTGGACCTCGACTCTTTAAAGGCCCGTTGAATTCAGTTTCTGGAAATGCAAAAACGCACCGAGGCGGCTGGTGGCCACGAACAATTGCAGCAATTTGAACTCCAACTCATTGAACAGCACTTGGAAAGTACACCAACAATTTTACGCTTGGGCCTAACCAGAAATTCCTCACCAGGACTAACTGCCACACACTTCGCTTCAGTTGAATGCATTGCAACTATTTTAGGGCACTCATTTTTCAGTTGAGCGCCCGAGTTGCCCATGGGGAGGGAGTCGAGTCTCCCATTTGGCTGTTACGTATTTAGCTGTAGTTTATGCCCCCCAGTGCTGGCAGACCAGGATACACGATGGGTTAGGATAGGCCTGGATAGGCAGGCGACAAGGACGACATCGAGGCAGGTGCAAGGATCGCAACATTTGCGAGACTTGGCCCTCTCTGCCTGTGTGCCAGGTAATCACGTCATTATCACGTGAAATTTCGGCATTAACGTGAATTTACGATTTGCACATGAGCACGAGCCAAGAAGGGCAACAAAAAAAAAGAAATAACTACTGAATATAGGAGGCTCCGCACCGAGGCAAGGCAGCGACGCACATAAACTCACATTAAATGCGATTGCCAATTTATTTACTAAGTGAACGTCGCAGGTTGGAACCAGCAACCAGCAACCAGCAACCAGGACTAAAACCCCGGCAAAGGCGCAGCTGGCAGCCCGGCAAGTTGGCTCAAATTTTAGAGCGGAAATAGTGCGGCAGGCGATGGGGCATGGGGTTGTAATTGAACCAGCCACCCGAAAGTTGTTGTAGCGAATAAAGCTGAGCCAAAAACTTCACTCACACACAGTGCACACACACACAGTGTACACCTTCCGCCCGTCTCTCCGTCTCAGTTGGCAACTTTTTTGCATACAATTAACGAAAGTGGCGCACCTAGGTAAATAACATGAAATATTTGCTTATTCGGGGGTTAAGGGGGTTGAGGATCGTGGACTGAGGCTGAGCCTGAGGCTGAGGCGGTGGCATGCGAGTGCTCAACCGCATTAACCCATTACCAGCATAAGCAGTAAGCAGTAAGCCGTGAGGCACTGGCAGCTGACGCTCCTACTCGGAGTTTTCCATTTTCCATTTGCTTTCCCTTTTCGCCGAGCTATACAATTTTCCAACACATTTGCCAAATTAAATTATATACCCTGCTCCCCCTACATGTATGCATAGAGTATGCAGTGGCACAAATCTCGGACGAAGAAGGCACACTCGACTGGTTTTCTGTTGGTTTGCTGACACTTTATGATTTACAGCCTGCCTGGCCAAAAAGAGGTTTCACTGGGCCGCGTTTCTTCGAATTTGCGATTTGCCTGGCGATGGCGATTTACCAGCTAAGACGATCCTCGCGGCACACGCACATTGGCCTCTTCGGCGGCACTCGTATTTTTCTTCCGCTCGAATCGCATCGAACTGGAGGAGCCCCCAAAGCGGTCCGATTGAATCGCTGGCTTGAGAGTCGCGTTGCCCGCTTGTCATTGGCCGCGCGTCCGTTCGTCACGAGTCTCAGTCGCAAACTGTTTGGCCCGCTAAAGTGCCCAGTCCTCGGGTCCTTTCAGGCCACGAAGTTGGCCCAAAGGACTCGGCTACGAGCGTGAACGAGTTTCCCTCATCGGCTTGCCTCGTTCGTCGGCCGAACAGGCACACAGAGAGAGAGAGCAAGCGGAGACGGTTTTTTGGAGACTTATTTGGCGCCAATTTTGGCAGCCTTGTAGAGTGTGACTCTCAAACTGTAGGGGATAAGATATGGAGTGGAAATTTATAAGAATGTGGCTGCATTTATTTGATTCCTGCTATTACCATATATAATTTAAAAATTTAAAATAATTTGTATTTATTTTTAGAACTTTGCCATTTTTAATATGGATAGTTAAGACTGCATTTCCTTAGGCCAGAAATGGCGTGTCAGTCATTAAAAATTATTCTCAACTCTTTTAAGGCTGAAAATATATTACTTGTTTCTGAAAACCAGGCTTAGAGCTAATTAAATTGTATTTTATCTATTTTTTAAAGGTTCTTCTTATTTTTACTTTTTTATTAACTTTTGATTCAATATATGGTTTAAGAAATAAAACACAAGCTTAACTTTTCAACTTTTAACTGATCAAAAAAAAACTCCTTTCAAGCTCAGGAAAGTCCAACCATGTCCAGTTGAAAATAAATCCTTTACCAAAAATTCTATCACAACCCCAACTCAAGCTATTATAAACTATAAGCCACAACTAATTAAATAATTAAATATGTAATTTCTTAATGACTTTATCAATTACAAAGTTCCTTTGTGTGTGTGTGGGGAGTAGCTGTAATTGCAGCTTCCATGACATGCACACACACACCCTCAAAAGAACACACACAGGTGGCCAAGTGGAGAGATTTCAGGACCGTGCCAGCTGAGAGAGAGAGAGAGAGAGTGAGTAAGGGGATAAGAGAGATAGTTGGAGTTTCAGGTGGCCATGCAATTATCGGTTTTTGTTTTGGTAACACTTTCGCCGAGCAAAGCTCTCCGTGTTGGCCTAGGACTCTGCCAGCGGGCCAAAAGCGGAAAGCGGAAAGCGGAAAGCTTGCGACTTGACACACAAACGGATGGCAGAAGGCAGAGGTTTACGACGACACCGAGGACGACGACAGGCGATGGCCGATGGACGACGACGCGTGGAAGTGTCCAATAAAAATTACGTATACGCAGCGAGTGCCCGAGGCAAGCGGCTTTGAGCCACGAAGCGTGCGGTAATTGGCAAAAATAAGCACACAGAAAAAAATATGGATACCCTTTTTTGACACCTTAAGAAAGAAAATGAGTTGTAGTTTATTTAATAAATGCGTTTAATTACTGAACTTATTTCTAGAAAATTTTTAGAGCCCTAAATACAAGTCTATCTTTTTCTTTTCTTAAAAAACCTAGCTAACAATTTTATTTTCAAGACTTTAAATCCAAGAGTTTGCCCCACTTTAGTTGAGTAATTGCGGCAAATGAAAATAGTTTGGTGCTTGAAAATATATCTCAGCTTTGTGTAAATACCAGCTAGCCACGAAACAATGGCCCGAAATTGCCAATTGGCTGCGCCTCAAGAAATTGGCCACGACATCGGCCCTGCCGGGATGTCAACATGTCGCCGGGGCCATAAATCTATAAAGGCACTCGCCGGCGGACGCCCAGGAACGCTCCACTGGATTGGGTTGCCGTCTTGGCATTGCTGCACGAACCGAAACGGCAGCTCTGGATTTCTTTGCAGAGCGGCGCACGTTGTAATTATCGCGCGAAATCAAAGCGATGCCCGAGCCAATGTCTTGCCAAAACAATGAGTCCTGGCCGGTGGCATGGCAACGTGGCCCGGCTCCTTGGCTCGTGGCTCCTCGATTGCGGGGCTCCTTTTTCTTTTGTGCGGTCGGACTTTCGCGGACTTTTATGTTTGCCCGACGTCGAGCTAAGCTGATTATTTCATTTCCATTGTGCTCGGCCCCCGGCATAACTTAATTTTTATGGCACTTATGATATTTTAATCTAATGAAAATATAATTACATTGCCATTGCTAATTTATACTTACTGCGTACTCAAAGAGAGAGGGGAAAATGCTTGAAGGTGGTGTAGGAGCTTACCTGCAAAGTAAATAAAGCGAAATGAGAATGTTATTCAAGGAAAAACTGCTGCTGGCGGGAAACGGGTCCTGCTTTTCTCCCTCCCCCCGAACATCAAAGCCTCTGAGAAATAACTAAACTTGAATCGATTGCCAGCAGAAATAAAGCAAATTTACTTCCTCGAAATAAAACGTAAAAATCCAATGTGCACAGAGACAGTTGGTGGTGAAGGTGGTGGGACACACACACACTCCCCCCACCCCACTTACAGTTGCAAATTGACTTGCTTTTGAAGTACAAAGCATTTGGCGTTGCCACCTGCAGCCCGTTGGCTAAACAACAACCACAACAGTAGCAGCAACAGCAGCAGCAGCAAAAACATACAGGTTGGAATTGAATTCGCAGCGGAGAATACACCACAGGCCAGCGGCGGCACAGGTCCTGGCGCTTCGCTCTCCTCGCGAACGAGGCAGAAGGACAAAGACGTGAGAATTGCTTATTTTGTGAAAATTAGAAAATATCACAAAACGCACAAAAACACTCGCCGTACATCTCGTTCAGACACTGCGAGAAAAGTAAGGCTGGTTTAGGATATTCTTTTATGGTAAACAAATTAATTGTTTATAGTTTGTTGTTTTTTTTTTTATAGGTAATGTTTTTTTATTATACCTAGGATATGGGTCCCTTTAGTAGCCTTTCTGCCCTTAAAATGAAATTGTTTATTATTAAAATTTTGTGCAATCTAGGCTTCAACCTTGATAATTTCAAGGCCAAGGAAGGAGCCTTAAAGCTCTGCCCGGCAGGCGCGATCAGCGCATCTTTTTTTAATATATTTATGTGATTCAAATATTAATTCATTATTTCAATAAGGTCTTTATTTACTTTTCTAGATGACTTATTTCTGAGTGCAAGAAAACACATGGCCACACGCAGTTGTTTCTTGAAGCACGAGCAGAAATCTCCACTCGCCGTGTGACAGTTGCGAGCTACTTCAGTGGCTCCTTGGCTTCATCTCCATCTCCATTTCCAGATGCAGATCCAGTTCGGGCTGTGTGTCAACATCAGCGTGGTTTGTTGCCCTGCAGCCCATGCATAATTAGTAGCCATGCCAGCAGTGCTCCTCCTGCTCCTCCTTTAGCTAGTCAGGCACTTGAAACCGCAACACGGAAGCTGTCGTCGTCGCAGGACTCTTGGCGCTCTCTCATTCGCATCCATGTCGGCCAGGACAATTGCCGCTGTCACTCAGCCAGTTGATTGGAGTGAAAGTTAAAGTTGAGCTCCGCAAAGTAATTGTCGCCTTGTTCAGGTTGTTTTTTTTTTGTACATGAGAACCTACCTAAGCTCAACCCTTTTGCCATTGAGAAATTGTTAATGTTTTCAGGACGAGCTCCGTGAAACGGATATACAAAGCAAATTGTGTGCATTAGCCAGGATGAGAGAGCGGTGTGGGTAAAATGTCCTTCCGAATTGAACGATTTTCAATAAAGGCCAGGCAGCCAGCCAGGCCGAAAGGTAACATTGGGCCATTCAGCCTGGCAAAACCATATACACACACTCCTAAATGTGTGTGCCTTGGTTACGGTCAAAGGACACGTATAATAGATTGCCAGTTAGTTGCCTCGAAAAGGGTCACACACACATACAAAGCAGGGGGCGTCAAATAAGCCGGAAAGTTATCAGCTCTTGGACACCAAAGGTGTTTCCATCCAGAAATGCAGATGAAAATTTAAATAGCCCATTGAAAATGAACTAGTAGTTTTTATCCCCTTGCCCAGCTCTTTTTAAGTGTTAACACGCGTTTTCAATTAGCCAAACTTGCCGCTGCCTGAGCTCCACATTAGCTTGAAAAACCAAATAGGTTTGTCCTTTTACAACAAATTGCTTACCTAACAGGACTCCAGGATTAAAAACTATAGAAACCAAAGCTTTAAGTAAAATTACAAGACTTATGTTACAGTTGTTTGCAAAAATATATACAATGTGGTAAGCTTAGCTTTGGCATTTTGAAAACTTTATTTTAATTCCCAGATAACAAATGTAGAGCTGTATTTATATTTTTCCTAAATCGAAATGTTCTGATAAGTTAACTTAATGCTAATTTCAGGTTTTCTCCTCTAAACTCAACGTTGGTTTTTTTTATTGCAACTCTTTGCAAGGTATCCTTTGGATTCCCGGCTTCCGTCTGTCTGCCTGTCTGGCTGTCTAGTCCCATTGTCTTGGCAAGTGTGACGAAGTGCTGTCTGTGTTATTTTTGTGTGTGTGTGTGCGTGCAGCAGGCAGGGTGTGTTTCAGTGTCCTGACTTCCGCTCATAACTCGACTCGACTTTTAGCCACCTCAAGAGCTGACATGACGGACGTGGCTTATTGTTTCATTTTGCTGCCGCGTTGGCTTATGACTGAAACAGCATACAAAAGCAATTTATCAAGCCCTAATTGTGTGTGTGTGTGTGTGTGTGGGTGTACGGGTGTACTTGTCATTGGTGTGTCAGGAGAACTTAGCTTTAGTTGGTTGTACTTTCAAGTTGCCCCCCACCACGAACTCCCCCATTTTTTCTCCTTCATTTTGAATCCTATTTACTTGCGGCTGACAATTGATGAACTTGAAAGTGGAGCAGTGCGAGGAAGAACCCAGGGGGCCGCAGCCACAAAATAGAAAAAAGTATAAAATCCGGGGATTGACACTTTCCATATTCCGAAGTGAACTCTGCTCTGTTTTATTCCACATTTCGGGGCATATTTCATGCACGAGAATAAAAAGCTATTAGGGCTAGGCGTGGTGGAGCTGCCGTAGCTGGCGGAGCTGTGGGAAAAACGAGAAAAGACAGCCGGCCAAACGACAGCTGTCTTCAACTGCAGCCCGAGTGCATAAATCTTGCGCTGAAATGTCAGCGCAGGACGAACGACAAAAACGCGCCCAGCACTGTGATAAAATGGTACGGCGTGCAGCTTTTATATGACACTGCTACTGCTGCACTGAGAGAAACCAGGGAGGCACTTAAGCTTCAGACTTTCAGCGTGAAAACCTTGGGTAACACCTCAAACATCTACTGTGAACAGAATCGGGTTGTGCGTTAGGAACTTCTTTTGCAGAAAGTTCTTTAAAAGTATACTTTAATTTTAATCCATAATTTTAGTTTATATTTATATTTAATTTAAATTTAAAACAATACAAAATCATCATCAATTTTCAGATTTTCTTCCCACTCTTTTTTTACCAGTGCAACGCTAGTGTTACTGTTACCCGAGGAGACTCTCCATTCACTCGTTACAGTCTGGGGTTTCTTAAGCTCGCAGATTAACTCGAGGCAGCGGGGCCGGGTGGCCTTTGTGGGTGGAGGTCCTGGCTGTCGACAGGCGGCTGGATCGCGCGGTTTTTGGCCTCCTTCTTCCTTTCAGCGGCAGAGCCAAGTCAAATTGCAAATTGCATATTCAAATGCGGCGGCTTTTTCCAGTCTGCGGCTGTCGCTTGTACAAATACTAAAGATTTGCTCATGCGGCGCAAAAATAACTGGCTGACTATGGAGTATATATATGGTATATGTAGGATTGAGTCCTTCGCATTTGACTGGCAGGCGCAAATGTTGTGGCCCCAAATTGAAAATTAAACTCGGCGCCATCACCGAAAAAGAGTTGCACAATCGTCGTCGTCGGCATGCACATGCCTCATATCTGACCCGCCCGACCGAACGACCGACCGACCGACCACCTGACCTGGAACAAAATGGAACTGTCTTGTGAGAGGTCTTGGCCCAAAGAAATGTCCCCAAAAAGATGCTGCCCCGGGAGCAGACAAGAGACATCAGACACTAATGCTGATATGGCTTCATCCTCTCAAAAGGCAAAGTGCATCCAGCGGCGGCAAATGCCGCGGGGTTCCCGGCAACGTCAGCGATTGCGCAATATGTGGGATCAGGGTGGGGGGATGCCAAGGGGGAGATGCTTTTCCACCTCCCACATACAGCCGGGATCAAAATAATAGCATTTCAATAGTGAAAAATGTTTGCATACTGAAGAATGCTGATTAAGGGGACGTGTAAAATGTTAAAAAATTGTATTTGTGCTAAAAATTGTTGTAGAATATAGAGATATTTTGTTGAGCAGTTAATATCTGTAAAAGTATTATTTAAATTATTTTTATTCTTATAATTGGAATGTCAAATAAGGCATTGTTCTCTTTTAAAACTTTTGGAAACCAAATGTATTCTATGGCATAATAAACGAAAAGACCAAATGTTACAAATAAAAATATTTATTATTTATTTTGCACATAAAGTTCTTTAATTTTCGTTAATACTTTATTTTTTATTATTTACAAATTGTTGTGATTTTAATTATTTTCTTATAATTTGTTATCCTTTCTTAAAATCTGAACACCGCTGCATTAGTCACCCAACGACTCTGTTTGTGCGGGTTGTGTACGCTAATGATTCAACTCATTTTGTTGGTCTTACTCAATTTGATATTCCTGCCATGCCGGCAGCAACTAGAACCACTGCACACACCGTCGTCGTCGTCCCCAACAATGGGAAGAAATGCGATTGGGATTCGGGGCGGGAGGATGGGAAAGCAGGCCGCGACGGCGACAGGATAAGATGCCACCAAGTCGGAGCTCAGTGCTGAAGGCAGTAGTCAGCCTGCCAAGATAGTTGGCCCAATCGCTGTCCCCGGCGACTAGACTCGCCCTGCATTTTAGCCAGCCGAGCGTCGAGCGCCAGGCAGCCAGGCAGCCAGTCAGCCACTGATGACAACTTAAGAATGTCATTAAATTCTCATACAGCGCACAAAAGCTGCATGTGCTCCATGGCGAAAGAATTGCCACGAGGATTTTAGGGACGATTTAAGTAGCACGGATTTAGTGAGCGGAGCAGCAGCAGATGCCAGCTGCTGGTCCTTCTGACATCATGGAGAAACATGAAGACGGGCCCACAAACATGGCAACAACAGGGGGAACTACAACAATTATTAAAGCAACAACAACTGCAATAAGAGGACAGTGAAGCTAGTTTTTAAAATTATCTATATATTTTTTATGAAAATGTATTAAAAAGCTTAGCAATGAACCTTAAAAGTTTGGGAACATTTTTAGGAATCAATATAGTTAAATTAATTAATTTTCTTCATTACCATAATTTATAAAATAATTTATGGTTGAGAATAAATTTTTAAAATGATTTTTACTTTTAATGAGATAGAAAGCTGACTTTCACAAGCCGAAGTTGAAATACCCTTGCATTCTACATTTAAAATTTATTAAAATTAAAGTTATTTCCCATTTTTGACAATTTCAAATAATTGTTTTCTCTATATTTTATTATTTATAAAGAAATGTTTTAATTGCAAATCAAAGTTTATTTTTTTCTAAATTTGATAAGGGGTTACATCATTAAACCTGTTAAAAATGACAAATTATTCTGTCTAACTTTGATTAACTCAAGAAAAAACAATAAAGTTAAGTAGATTTTAATTTTTTCCAGCTTAAAATTAAATTTAATTATCTTTTTTTTTTTTTTTTTTTTTAAATTATTTATTTTCGCCGGAAACGTTCAATGCCATTT
>JAEIIJ010011995.1:0-14998 GCA_018904815.1 Drosophila ogumai | reverse complement strand
TCGGAAATGACTCCTTCACTGCTTTGCTAGCTTCTGACTGAAATTATAATACCCTGCAAGAGTATAAATAATTAATATTTCTAGCTTAAAGAGGACTTAAATATTTCCAAATCATGATAACGGTATTTAGCAATCTTTTAAGCAGAGCTGCCCAAGGTTCTTCTCTGCAGAATATATTTATAAATAGTTTTTTTTTAGTCTTAACTATTTTTATGATTGTATTTATTGTTTAAAAAAAAACTCATCTAAAATCGAAATCTACAAATAATACTCCTCTTTCTTTTCTCTCAGTGCACTGAGCTCGAATTCGAGCAAAGGACTTTCGCGTAAGCTGCACAAGTTTTGGGTAATGCCTTGAGTACCTGTGCCGAGGCGGTGGCCCTGTGAGCGCCCTGTGACCTGCGACCAGGCGACCTGACGACCTGACGACCCGTCGACCTGCCCTGCCCAGTAGCGTATCGTCCTTTTCGTATTTTTCCGCCCTCGCCTCGCGCGCGACATAGCCAAAGGATTAACCGCATGACAAAAGGATGGACCGCCAAGCAGCGCACTGCGGTTAGCAGGATAAAACGCCTTTAATCGCCTTCATTGTTGTCCCAGAGCGTGGAAACAATACAAATGCGAACGATGGTCGGACGGACGGACTGCGGCCAAGTAAGTATACGGAATTTAATCTCGGCCAGGGCTCAGCCATCTCAAGCCGCATCCTGCAGGCTCCGGCTGACCTGCAGGCTAAGGTTACCAGGACTTGGAAAGGCAAGATAGGTTATAGTGTTTAAAGTTAATAACTATAACAGAATTAATTAAATTTCTATATTTTTTAAACCATTTAAATGTTAATATAAACATTTATTAACATTGTTCTAACTAAAATTGCACAACATACACCAGATATCCTTCAAGTACTGAGGATAAGCTCTGATTTTCTTGATTCTTGCAAATCAACCTGACTGACCCACTTGTAGTGACCTGCTCCCTGGGTTCTGAGAACCTGCTGACCTAATCTCCTATGTAAGCCAGTGGTCTAAGCCCAAGGGAACCCTTTCGAGGTAATAATGAGTTTATGACAGGGCTGCCGACAGCCATAATAACCTATCAAAGCATAATTTTCCTAAATTTATTAAGAAAAAGATGTACTAAAATACTATATGATATTATATCCTTCAATATTATATCATATTATCATATCTTATTATATAAAAATTCCACCAGAAGGCAAAGATATTTATTTAATTAATTTGTAAAATAAGAAAAACAAATAAGGTAGCTACTGGGAATCTCTGTCTCATGAATTTCATTGGAAAAACCCCTTCGCCGCTCTGCTGCCTTGCGATGATGATGATGATGATGATGATGATGATGATAACATGGCCGATTATCAGGCGATTATCGCGTTATCGATAATGGGATTTACGTTCTTACCCCTTGAGCTTGGGCATTGGAGGCGGTTGCCAACAATAACACTAGGGGGAGGCAGCGTCATCCCTTTTGGCAGCAATTAAGTTATCTCGAAACCCACTTGGCATTGCCGGATGCCGGAAACTCCTCGAGCTGAGAAAGTGGTGGTTTCTGATTTTTGGCAGATGATGTTGTAAGAAGTTAAGCCTCCATATAGCCTAGGCAACAGCCCCGCCTACCCAAGGCCCGTTCGTACACCTGCTATTTTGATCATTTGCTGGCATTTAAGCGATAATTCATTTGGTTTCCACTCGCTGCCGATCAGCAACCGACCAAACAACCCGACCAACTGACCATTGGCCAGACAAATTGACAACCCAGGAAATGAAGCATGACATTGCAATGTCCGAAGAAGAACCAGAAACTGAATGGACTTCAGGGAGTTTTGTAGACAGAGAGATACCTCTTGATGGATTAAAAAAAAAAAGAAAACTTTCTAAATATTAAGCTAAATTATATAATTTATTATTATATGAATGTATCCCAGAGATATGCTTCAAGAGATTACTATAGAGTTTTAGTTTAGACCTAGAAATATGGTTTGTTTTGACTAAAATTAGCCATTATATTTAGTCACAAATTTTTAAAATAATTTATTAGTTATATTAACCATAAATGGGGCATGCCCCAAGCCTTTAATGGCAACAAAAACCGAACCGGACTTGAAGTCGCTTTAACCACGCTTCGGCTTTTCGAGTTCGACTTTGAGTTCGGGTCCACAAACATTTCAGTGATTGACAGCCCAACGGAGGATGGTATGGGGTTAAAAAAAAATCTAAAAACAAAAATCAGGAAAACAAGAACTGTGTGATAAATATCGAAGGAAGAACGAAGCCAGAAGAGAGCAGGAGGAGCCGGAGGAGGAGTAGCACCGTACCACCGGTGCCACATTTAGAGCAGCGAGCAGAGAGCAGGCGCAGGAGCAGCAACGGCAGCTAACCAAACTAATTTGTGGCAAGATCATGCCAGAGATATAGCCATCGCGGCTCCGCCTCTGCCTCCGATATCGTCTCCGTCACCGTCTTTATCTTCCTCCCCAGTCAAGTTCACTTCACTTCAGTTGTGGAAAAATAAAAAGAAATAAATATGAGATGCGATGAGCCCGAGCAGAAGCTGCGGCAATGAAAACACGTCGACTGTCAGTTGTCAGTTGGTCAGTCTGTCAGTCAGCTTGTGCACTGAGAGAAATATATGTGTGAGAAAAGCGAACTAGAGGATTTTTTAAAATATTTTTTAAATTATTTTTGAGAAATAATAAGATTTAATAATATTTTTAATTTAATATTTTAAATATTTTTGAACTTTTTGCGTACTTTTCTATGACTTTTCTCTGACTTTTCGCTGATTTTAGGCAAACTTTTCACTGACTTCTTTGTCTTTTCTCTGACTTTTCGCTAATTTTTCGCAGACTATTCGTTGATCTTTCGCTGACTGTTCTGTGACTTATCTATGACTTTCCGTTGATTTTAGGCTGACTTTTCGCTAATTTTTCTCTGACTTTCCGCTGACTTTTCTCTGACCTTTTACTGACTTTTCGCCGATTTTTTGCTGACTTTTCCCCGACATTTCTTTGATTTTTTACTGAATTTCCTGTGACTTTTCTCTGGCTTTCCTATGACTTTACGCAGATTTTCTGCTGACTTTTCACTGATTTTATTGCAGACTTTTCAATGACTTTCCTGTGACTTTTCTCAGACTTTTTGCAGACTTTTTTTCAGGCCCATTTTCCGCAGTGCCTTTTGGCCGGTTTAGTATATAGTTTATATAGCCATATACTTTGTCTAAGCATCGGAGATCACCAGCAGCGCACGCTGAAATAAATCAACTGGCTCCGAGGGGTTCCCGAGCTTCTCGAGGTTGGAAAATACGAGGGAATAAACAACAACAAATACAACAAAAACAAAAAACAACAAAAAACAACAAAAAAAACGAGCAACGAGAGAAAAAAATTAGTTTCATCAAGGCGGGATTAGTGTCAGAAACGTGTTAAATGGACTGAAGGGTATATGATGAACGGTCGTCGTCGTCGTCCGCGAAAGAGTCAGTCCCCACTATGGGGTATATGGAGAGGGGAGGGGGTGGGGAGGAACCAGATCCAGTCAGAGATTTGGACTCGAGTCTACCGGGAGATGGAGTGGAGATTGTCGATCAAACAGCGAGAAGCCAGAGACAAGCGACAATCTGCGGCCTCCTCTGGGTTTTTCGGACGCATTTATAATTTTCCCTCTGCGTTTTCCCCTCCCTTCCCCTCCCCCCTCTCACTCTCTTAACAGTTATTAATGAAAATGAATATGAAAAATCTTAATTGTTTCAAGCTTTTGTTTTGAGGAAAATTCTCATCGTTTGTCTTGCAGTTTTTGTTTTTTTCGTTGGCTTTCCTTCTTGCAAATTTGATTTTACGATTACCATCGGGAGAAGGTTATAGAGATCCATAAATCTGCCGCTGATTTCGGTTGATGGTTGGCCAGGCCAGCAATTTGCAGGTAATCAAGCGAGGTGTCTTTAACAGGCCATAATGTTTACAGTTGCAATTTTACACCGCGCCTGATTGCCATATATCACATAGTGATCGCAGCTCCTGCATTTTCCACTCACTTTCACACTGTTTTGTGGAATCTGTGAAAAAAGTAATTGGGGAATGCCTTATTGCCTGGAAAAATTGAATGAATTGCTAGTTTTCAATATGGAAAATCGATTAATATGGGCATTTTTCCAAGTCTCTTAATATACTTAATATATGTCTCAAATTTGGTATATAGAAACTTCATACTAGCTTAAAAAAATGTATATTTTTATTTTATTGGGAAGTTAGTCTTTAAGCTGTAAGAAAATTAAAATGTACAATAAATTTTCATGCAAAAAAATATATATATTTATTTCTTATACTTTTTTTTTACATTTATTTCTAATTTATTAAAATTACTGCATAAGCTTAAGATCTTTTCAAAAGTATTTCTGGATTTAAGTAGATTTTTTATATTAATAAAAATTAACTACATATCACAGCTTCTAACTGGCTTAATTTAAGTTATGCAATTAGGAAAATTCTTCCTTTTTCTTGTCGTGTTAAATTTTGTTCTTGTTTTTCGTGCTTTTCCCCAAGGCACTCAGCATATGAAAGCAGCCAGGAGGCGCAGGCAAAGGATGAAGGACCTGCTCGGAATTGGAATCGGGAGCAAGGGAACCATTAACAGTTGGTTAAAGTTACTTAAAGAACTTTTGTTAACACACGGGAGCGATGAAAAATGCATAAGGTAATGGAAAATGAGGGGTGGCAGTCGTCAGGTGGGTTATGTGGAAAGCGGCCACGAGTGAGTGCTGTGTGTGAGCTTAAAACCGGAAAAATGGAAATTGGCAAGGAAGCGAAGCAAACAGGGTACCAAGCTTTGGTTATACTCGATGATGAGTGATGTGGGTACTGATGGGGGCTTGTGGTGTCTTGTGGAAAAAGGTTGGAAGGTTGCAGAGCTGGAAAACTGAAAGACTAAAAGGCTGGAAACTATTGGTAGCGGTCAGTTAAAGGTTGGGGCTAGGAGCCCCCATGCTTACCTAGGGTTTCCGTTTCTCCTTGTTTAGCATTAACTTGGCAAGCAGAAGCTATTCAAGTTTCTGTTTTTAAATTTAAAGTAGAGAATATATTGAAATTGTTTTTTGTTGAGGTAATTCTGTCCTCTAATGGTTTTAGAATATTTGCATTGGCTTAAATATAGATATTATCTTGATACAAAGAATGTTTCTATTATTTTTTTCTTGCTTTGTGCTAATTTTATGTATATTTTTTTTATTTATACTTTGTTCTTATATTGTATTGTCTTGAGGGAGGTAGGAGCCAGGCCATGCAAAGTATTTTCACCTTTTCCGCTCAGATGCATTCAATTAAAAACTCGGTCAACCCCAGCCCTTCTCTTGCTCTCTCCTCCTCTCCGTCTCTCCCCTCCACTTAACACCTTTTTGCATCTGAACTCCTCAAACTGGCGTTAATTACGCTTGCTTGCACACTTGAGCACTGAGAGAAAATTGTGTATAAATTTGCCACAAGTTGTTATATTTCATTATAAAATTACTTACCAGCTTATTAACGATTTATTTTTTTAATGCAATAAAAAAATAAGACAATTAAACCATTTCTATAATTATATAAAGCATATATTTTTTTCCTGTGCACTAAAAAAACATAAAATGCAAGCAGGGTAAAAAACTGCTTTGCAAATACCCAAGGCAATAAAAAAAAGGAGCAACTTTGCTTCGGGCCACGATCAGTGTTAAGATCGAGAGAAGATCGGAGGTCGAAGGTCTATGTGCAATTATTTGGCCATTACTTTGAGGTCTGCTCTTTCATCAGCATGTTCCCGATGGCTATATCCCTCCTATATCCTTCGATCAGTGCGGTTACCTCAGTTACATGCAACGACCTTGTTTTCCCTCCCCTTCGGTGTTTTTTTGCAGACTCCTAGAAGCAGGGTTTTATAGATTATCTTTAAAATTAGTAAATAATTTATAAAAAATATAATTTGATTATTAATTATTAGGGATTTTACGTGCTAGTGACTACCACTGTGCGGACTAACTCTGTTTTTTTCGCTACCCTGAAATGCAGTGAAAGTTGTTTGGCCATCAAAGCAACAATGTTGCAACTGAGCACCATAAAAAATTGTTAAGAACTTTGCCGAAGAAACACCGAAGAAGCGTCTTAATTTTGAGGGCTCTTTACGGCTACCTCTCGGTCCTTTAGTGCTTAGCTGATTTTCTGCTGCATTTAATTAATGCAATTAGCCGAACAACAAACAGGGCAATAAAATCAAGTGGGTGAAATATCCAAGGAATTTTGTTGTTAAGGAAATTTCCATGGAATTTTCTTTTAGCTAGAAAAGGATTGTAGCATAACCCATTCACCGAAATAACATTGAATTAAACTTGAAATTCAATTTTAAAAAAATTTGTATACCTTACTAGAGTCTTATTTAAATTGTTATATGTATATTGTTTTATGTTAAATAAATATAACCCTTGATCTCTTAATAACTTACTAACCCTTTTCTTAGGTATTCCACAAAAGTAGCTCGCATCATTTATGATCCTTGGCAACGAAGTGAAGCCTTAAATGAAATTAGCAACAATAAAGTGTGTTCCACTCAATAATTTATGGGCTTTTATAGGGTACTCTGGGCACCGTGACTTGCAATTATCGCACAATGACAATCATGACCCATCTGGCGTTGGTGGAATAACAAACAGAGACCGAAACCGAAACCGAGGCTGAGGCCGAGACAGAGACAGGGACAGAGGCAGAGACCGAGACCCACCCCACCGCCACGGCACCCCCTGGAAGGCCACTCCCACAAGCCAGCCGCCGCATCATTCCCTGTGCAACATGATTTAATCACCGTCATAAGATTGTCCATAAAACTCGCCCCCCAAAATAGGACGGGGGGTCTGTGGGAGAGGAGAAAAGCCAGTAAGGATGCGTGAGAGTTCAAGTGTTTCGAGACGGAGGATACCCATTATCAAGAAAGGGATAAGAGAAGGGGGTTTTATATTTGTATAAATTATTTTGTAGTTTCTAGATGGTGGTGTTTTTCTCCAACGATGTGAAGGATTTAATTTAATTTTTTTAATTTCTGAAGTTTGGAATAAAATCGCAAAGGCTCTCTCTTTTGCGATGATCGCGAGTATCCCCCTTTTGGGGTCTATTACTAAAGGGTATTTTCAACAAAAAGAACGCGTAAAAAAGAAGAAGAAGCAACAGCAGTTGAAAATCAGAAGCCAGCGAAGGAATAGGAACAAGCAGGAGGAGGAGGAGAAAGAAGAAGCTGTAAGAATAAGAAGAAGCAGAGGCAGCAGGAGAATGGCAGCTGCAGGTTACCCGCCCCAAAAACCAACAACAACAATAGCCAAAGCACAGCAATGGGAGCGCGAAAGAGAGGTGCCATTATAGCGGCACACAGAGTAAGTGAGACAGAGCAAGAAAGAGAGTGGAGCTGCTCCAACAGCAGAACGGGAGCGGGGGAGAGACGAAGTTCTCTGGGGTGCCCATCTCCTTGGATGCACGAATCGGTAGCCTAATCCCCTGTTGTACGACTAATAACATTGTTACGATTAATGCTTCTTCTTTTTTCCTTCGCTTTTTCCCCCGTACCCCGTATTCCCCCATCCCCCCACCGCACGCTCTCTTGTTGTTATTGTCGATTCTTCTGACTCTCTGTGGCTGTTTTATTTATTTATGTGTGTATGTGTGTGTCCCTTTGCCTTCTGCGTCTTTTAAGGCTTTTCTTATAAGAATTGGTCAGCGTCAGCGTCAGCATCAGCATCGGCGTGCCCCTCCCAAAAGCACCCCTCACCTCTTCTTTGACCCCCCCTCCACAGGCTCCCCATTTTCAACTGAGCTACTGTCGCTTCACAACAACAAAATCAAGTTTCCGACTGGGAGCCAGTGCTGTCCAAGTGGCTGGTTTTAGCTATTTTTTATATACTTTGGTTATTTACATTAATCATTTATTATAAATAATAAAAAAAATATATTATTTTAACAATTGTAAAATCTAAAACGTTTATTTAGTTTAGAAATGTTTAAAAAAAATCATAAAATATATTAAAGAAAATCATACTGGACAATCAATGGGCATCACTGCTTTTGGGAGACTCTCCTCTTGGGTTCTTCGGTCTCTTCGGTTTCTTCGGCTGCTGCCTTCGACTGCTGCTGTTTCTTTATCTCGAAAAGAATTCGTTTGATATTAGCGCTCTGGTATCGCCCTGTGCTGCTTCATATATCAAAAATTATTATGACGATTTTATGCGTTCGAAATGTCGTCTCATTATTAAACAAAAAAGCCAAGCGAAAAAGGTTCGGAGAAGAAAGGGAAGACAGAGATGGACTGAGAGTCGCAGGGATTGTGTTCTTCTTTTGTGTTATTAATTTTGTTGTTGTTGTTGTTGTTACTGCTCGGAAGCTTGCATAGAAAAATCAAGAAAAAACAACAACAACAACAACAACAACAAAAATAATAATAAATGATGAAGAAGCCGCGAAGGGGATTGTCAAAGAAAAATAAAACGAAATTAATTATGCATATGTGGCCCAAGACAAGCAAGCCAATTTGTAGGCTCATTGCCAAAATACCGAAAATACAAAACGAAATATAACTTCAAATCGGACACCAACAGCAATATACACATAAAAAAAAATAGCACAAAAAGTGATATCAACTTTTTGAATTAATAAAAGAAATACAAATACTAAATAATATAAATAATAATTTTTTTTAAATGTCTACAGTCAGTAATAGGAACTTAATTTATTTGTAAAATCAAAGGCAAGGCTTTCAGGGTGAGCAACATTTTAATGTTAAAATATTTTTCCCACTGTAGCACCTAAAAAGGTTTAAAAAAAAAAAACAGAAGAGGACCACAACATTGTTTGGGTTTTTTCTTCTTTTTTTTATTATTTCATTCCATATTTCTCAGTTAAAAAACTTTTTTTTTATTGGTTTTCATTCGTTGGAAGAAAAAAAACAGAAAACTTTAAAGTTTCAACTGAGATACTTTTTTTTATTATTATTACTATTTTCATTCCTTTTTTTGTATTTTTTTTATGGTGGGGGATAGCTTTTGTGAGCTCGTTGACGTCATAAAAATTTCCTTCATAGCCGCATACCGGAAATGCCTACACAATACAGCCACAAAAAAAAAAAGACAACAAAATGAAAAAAGGCAGACAAAAAATCAGAATATAACAGATACAAAGATAGAAAGATATGTAGATACGTAGCTACAGATTTCGTTCGCTCGGCTTGGACTCTCTTGTGTTATTGTTGGAAATTGAAAATTCGAATTGAAAATTTCCCCGCCGTTATTTACAGTTGAACGTTTTTTGGCCGCCGCACTCACTCACTCGACAGAGAGAGAGAGAGAGATAGGAAGGGCCCACGCGGCGTATGCGCAATTTTCATCAAACTTTAACGAACGCGTTTTTATTTCGAGTCCTGACAAAAAAGGGTTTATTTGTGCGTTATTACATTGTATAAAATAGTTTGCACTGCAGCTGAAAATTAAATATTCAATCGTTTCTACACGGCGAGGCCTTAAAATATATATTTAAAACGTAAATTAAAACTTAGAGCACTTTAAAGTGAAATAAATAAGTGAATGCTTTAAAATGCTTTATAAATATATAATTATATAAACTTGAAAATAAATTTTAAAGAAAATACATTTTTTTAATGTTTAATTTATAAATGTAAATAAATACTTGGAAGACAAACGACTACAATTTATAAAGCTTCAAAAATTAACAGATTAATAATAATCAAATAAATAACAATAATAATAAAATAAAACCATTAACAATTAAAAAAATATGAGTCTAAAATATCCCAATATTTCTACAACAGCAATCTCATGTTAGTTTAATCTTTCCCATTTAATATTTTCGATTTATTGCCTTGGACATGAAAAGTTTTTCTAGCCATAATGACGACACTTCCAGTCTTTAACCCACAAAAGTTCGGTGGCAGGTGTGTGACCACCGTCAAGTCCCAGTGGCTGGTTCCAGTTTCCCCAACCACTTTTCCACGGAAAATCCACCGTCTTTGAGGCAACTTCAGTCACTGCACAGCAACAACAATGAGAGCCCGGCACGTTGTCAATCAACCATTTTTCTTCTCTTCCCGTTTTCTGGGCTTAAAAACCAATGCTGACAAAACACCAACAACAACAACAATTGGCCCATAACAAGGCAAGTATAATAACAAAGAACAATGGAGAGTGGACAGATTGCCTTATGGGGCGAAATTCAGTTAAGTCCCCCCGCACGGCCACAACTCAAGCTAAATCAAATCGAATCAAATCGAAATGTTGTCAATGCGCGCGGAGAATTTCCCAAACTCAAATAACATTTTCTTTTTTTTTTATATATATATTTTATAGAGAGTGGGGATAAAGATATAATAGAATATTTTGTTGTTTGGGTTCCTGGAATGCTGAGAACCGTGTGTGCAACGGGTTCGAGTTGTTTTTGGGTTGTGCAAGCATCTTTGATTGACACTATTTGTTTGTGTGTGCAGATTGAGGTTTGAAGACAGCCGAACCTAATTTCGTTACTATCCTGCCTACACACAAAATCACTGAGCCAAAATTAGCAGTTTTCAACTGTCTGAATTGGGAAAATACTATTAATTATTATTATATTATTATAAGTAAAATATATATCATTATTATACCCTTGGCATTGTACTATAATTTCAGTTAAACGTAGTATGTATATAAATAAATGAATAAATCAAGGAGATTGATCATTCAAAGGATAGTTTACAATATAATTTAAAAACAAAATTGTATTTTACCAAAATGGATTGATTCTTAATGCGTATATTGCAAACTTTGGCATTCCGAAGCTTCCTTCCTTGTTAGGTATTTTATTTTCATTTAAAAAAAAATATTTTAAAAATATATAAGCTGCATACTTTTCTTCCAGTGCCATGTGGGAGCGCTACATGAGAAAGTAATTGTTTTGCTCGACTTGAAATTGATTTTTACTTTCTTTCATCATCGGTGGCAACCGACGTTACCTGTCCAACTTGTGTTTGGTTTTAACCTTTCAATTTTTCCGCCACAAGTTGTTCCAACGGATGCCCGAGAAACTAGATCAATCGCCTTACACTGCAAGAAAAACCGAGAAAGCAGAGAACTAATTTTATTAAAAAATGTATTATTATTATAGCCTTGTTATAATTTTTATAATTTAACTGAGAAGCTTGAAACACTATAATTTCCAACCCAATAAATCATATGTATTCTTGAATTAAATTTTGAATTTTTTCGGTGTCTTTAAGAAAGAACCCTGGCTTTCTACCTCCCCCTCCTGCGAGTCTGTGTGTTTTCGGTGTGAGAATTGGCCTACTGTTTTTGGGAAGATGATGTCTTCATTCTACGGCCGATGATCATTGCCGGGATAATCCTTCCCCTATTGTTCATTTTCATTTTCCACAGCTCTTGTTGTTCTGATCTCGTTCCCATTTCCCATTGGTGCCTGTGTTTCTCCTCCTCTTTCTCCAATCCCAATTCTCCGGGGCTAAGCCGGGCCTAGCCAAGGCAACTCCTCGAGCTGAAAATTGGGTCTTCGACAGACAGCCTCCTACCGACGAGGCGACCCTTTTCTTTCCAATGTCCAAACAATGGGAGCGTTGAAAGCGACTTTGGCATATTGAGATGAATTGTTGTCGCTGCCTGATCCCCCCGCCTGCACTTCTACTTTTCCCGTTTTCCATTTTCCATTTTCCGGCAAATGCATACTCAAATTGTATTCTTTATCTTCGGTTCTTTATTTTGCTCATGGAAAATCTCTTTTCGAAGATCGAATTTCTGGAGCCATATCTCGGCGGGCCTGATCTTCGCCCAATTAGCCCGGCCAACGCCCCTGGCCAATTAAATGGGTATCCTGAACAGACTGAAGACGAGAATTCGAATTGCAAATTGTTTTCGGGGCGTCGGGGAGTGTTTTTTGGGTGTCGGGGAGGTCAAAGATCAGGCTAAAGATTGCCCAGAGTTGACCTGACTTTTGGCACATTGCAGTGGAAGAGAGAGATAGGTTGCAAGGTTCCCCCCCACATAGCAAGTGCGATTTATATCTGGATCTGAATCCGATAAATTCTGTGGATTATCCTTGAATAATTCCTTAATTGGCGGAGCGTGCTATGGTTTCCTTTAAAAATAAGCCGCAAAAAGGGAAATTAACTTGGGAATCAGGAGAGATTTTCACTGTCTTGAATTTGAACCTTTTAAAATGTCTAGATCGACTCGATCACGTTCTTGTCATCGTTTGAGTGTTAATTAATGGACGCACTTGGGGTCAAAATGAGGTGGCGCACCTACAAGTGACTTGGCTACCGAAAAAGCCTTCCAATCTTTTTCCCCTTTTTTCTTTTATTTCTTGATTTGACCCAGCTTATCCAAGGCGTTGTCATTGCTGTTATACATATGTACATATATATATGTATGTATATATTTATGTACTTATTTCTTTCTTCTTCTTGTGTTGTTTTCCCTTGTTTGTTTGCCGCTGTTGCGGCCTTTCAGATCTTCTTCTTCTTCTGCTTCTGCTGCCCATTGGTCTCGGCTATACTTCTTCTTCTTCTTCGTCTTCTTCTTCTTCCTTTTCCACATGTCACCGCAGCACAGAAGTGAAAAGAAAAATCAAAAAACCAAAAACCAAAAACCAAAAAACCAGAAGCGTAACGAAATAGATCGAACCCAACACTGAAAATCATAAATTAAAAAGTAAGAAAGCTCGGGTATACTCGACTATAAGGTACCTGGTATTAATTACGATACAAAGAAATAAATAACAAAATTAAAAATCTATCAAAGAACTTTTGAAAAAGATAAATTTGATAGAGCTAGCTTCTACAAGTATCTGAGATATTTAAATGTACATAGGGTACTCAGAAGGACAGAGAGGCGGACGGACAACAGACGGACAAGAATAAATATTATTTTCATAAGTTACTGATACAAAAAATAAAGATCATGAATATATACATTTATTTTTTATTTATATTTTACATTATTTGTATATTAAATATTTCCATGTTAGCAACAAATTATAATACCCCTTTCTAGCCATAAGCACGGCTATAAAAATACATATGTACATAAATATTTGTGTGTATTTTTAAGAGAAAACCCAAAACGCAGCTCAGCACACGAGTTCGTAATTAGAAATGGCGGTGGCTACGGGGGTGGCGAGGTGGGGCGAATGGGCGGGAGGTGTGCGAGCATATTGGATCTCCCTCGCGATTGAGCTTTCTGTTGTTGTTGTTGCCATTTTTTCTTTTTTTTTATTTGGGCGTGTTGCCCCGAACAAATTTGTTAAGAGCTCCAACTGAGCGAGCGGCTCCTTTTTAGTGCCGGGAGATCCGAGAGATCCCATCCAGGTCCTATTCCGATCCCAATCCGTCCTTGCACCTGGTTCTTCTTTGGGTTTGTACAAAACGGTGTGATACCCTGTAAAAGTCTGGGTTGCAAACTTTTTTGATAATTTTTTTTATAAATGGGTATATAAGGTTATAGTTAATAACAAAAATAATATGTTTTAATAGGGAAGATGAGTACGAATTTGGAATATTAAATGTATATTGCTTAAAAACTGATAATTTCTGGTAATTTATAATGTAAATTCAGATCATTTTTAAGGTTTTTAGAATCTACTAGTAATTATTATATTAATCATTATTAATTATTTCAATAATTATTATTAATAATCACATTAATATTCATATGAATTATGAGATTATTTATTATATAATATTCATTTAGAGTATCTGCAATTCATTCATAAAAATCATGCCTTTGGTATGCAAATTTTTGGGGGAGGCGGCAAGGGGGGAAATCGGCATGGAAATGGAAATGGGTAGCGGGGGGTCAGCTGGAATGTGCATAAATTTAGCGAGTGTATTTGCCGAGGCAGCCCAGCAGCTTCCATAAAATTATGAGCAACTGCAGCGAAAAGGGAGCGACACAGAGGGACCAACAGGCAGCTCCATCACAGGTCCACAGGTCCACAGCTCCTCCACAATGGGGCCAGAAGGACAGGGGGAGCGTAGGGACAAGGCTGTGCATTCTCTCAAATTATATATGCGATCATTAAATGTCTTCGACAAAAATGAGCATAAAAATCGCACGCGGCCCCAAATGAAAATAAATTAAACCAAAGCGTAAAAAGGCAAAGCGCGAAAAAAAGATATTACGAAATTATGAGGGTGGCGGTTAAAGGGGTAACGAATTTTTTGATACCCTTCAAAGGGAAGAAGAGGGAAAATTGGAACAATTAAATATATACGTAATATAGAACCTCTTTGATATGCATATATAAATTAAATTTAATTTAAATTTAACACATTTTACTTTATTGTAGGTTTTAAGTTAAAAACCGAAGCTTTAATTAATATAAATTATTTTTTCAATTTTAAATTGTTTGAAAATCTCTTTGTAATATTTATAATAAATTCCCATTTAAATATTAATTATTTCTATCCTTTTTTTTAATTATTTTCAATGTGTCTATAAGATGTACAGAAACTTAGTTTGTATTTATAAACAAAAAGTTAAATAAGAATAATTTTAAAATTAAATTATATTGATCCCTGCCCTTGTGATGACAGACAAGCTTCTATTTTGCATTATTTTTTATTTTTTTATTTTTAGTTTAGTTGTTTTTTTTTTAAGCAACTCTGTGCCCTCCAATGGGATTCGCGCGATCGTTTCGCTGGGTGTGTTGGGCTCGAAATTGTTATTGGAATCGGAGGGGACCCACATCAAGGCGACCCGCCATTATCTATCCCTCCCTCCCTTTGCCATCGGTGGTGGTGACTCATCACCGGTGGTCAACTGGTCAAGTTGTCCGCGATTTCTGGCTCGGATTCGGGATTCGGGATTCCATATTCATATATTCGTTGGCACTGCTGATTTCGATTCTTCGGGCGGCATTCAGAAGCAAATAAGTCACGTGAATAAGATTTCCCGCATAATAAATTATGGCCGGGCAGGG
>JAEIIJ010011992.1:0-10687 GCA_018904815.1 Drosophila ogumai | reverse complement strand
GCCTTGCTATGCTTTAGTATGCGTGGGCGTTGTGTGCGAGTGTGTGTGTTCGTGTGAGTGTGGGCCCGTGGATTAGAAATAATACACAGTTTTCGTGAGAATAACAGCCGCTTAGCTTAATTAGAACTAAGTTTAAAGTTAATTAGTGCAATAGTCCAACTGTTTCTGGCCGGACATCTATGTAGAAAGCGGAAAAACGTCCACACAATCGCGTTCGTGGCAGCTTTCATTCATCGAAGTGTGACTTTTCGCAGTATTGTTTGCTTTTGCTCGCCAGGAGGACGTGTTGTTTATTGGGTCAAACAATAGTTCCATTGCAGTGCCAGAAATGAGCGAGGTTCCGGAGAGCAGTAAAAAGCGTCAAAAGACGGTGAGTACCATGGACTAGACATGGAAAGAAAGTCATGGCAAACATTCTGTTTGGACAAGTGTCCCCAAACTTGTTCCTACCTCCCTCCCCTTGGTGGGAGCAGCAGACTTCGTCAGGTGGATTATGGCTTAAATTGAACGCTGTATTTGAACAGCCTTTGGCTACCTCCTTCTCCATCTACCATATGGAGACACGTAATACCCCAAAGTACTGCTGGAATTTACGCCCCCTTCCAGGGAAATCTTATCGGCGATGATGAATAATATGCCCGCTAAAGCAATTTCGGCATCCACCACAGGTCACATAACTTTAACTTTATAAAGTATTCAGAACGTTGATAAGCTTCCATTTCCATTTAAAATTATAGTTTATATATATATTTATATATGCATTCCACAAAACTGTTTAGTCAACATCCATAAATTTTCTATATATTTAAATGCATGCAAATATGTACTTCAAAAGATTGTTGAATCGGCACAAGCCTTATCTTTCGATTCAATTGAAAGTGCAAACCTTTCAATTTTTTACACTGAAATCTTAATTAACAATTAGGTAACACTTCCTCACTATTTGCAAAAAAAAAAAAAAAAAGGAAATCATAAAGCTACTTTCCGGGAAATATAAATATTTTACTTTAAAGGCCCTTTAAGTATTGATGAATTTATATTCCTGGTAGTAACAGAGCTACAAATATTTATAAAATCACGAAGCCACCTGGGACTTTGTTTCCATTATTTAAATTTTTTTCGTGCCAAGCTTATATTGTGACCTATAGTTTAAGTTAAAGATACTTTACAATCTTCAAACTAAAAGCGGATAACATTGTTTTACGACTCTTGCGCAACATATTACAAACTGGGTACATATTTCCTTAGTGGCGGCAACTGGTTACCACAACAAATGTTATTACTTTGGCTTAAACAGGTTCAAATTAGAAAGAAAGTCTTCCGCGGCAACACAAGCGAATTGTAAACAAGTCGGCGAGACGAGCTCCTCCCCTTGGCCAGGCTGGAAACTTGGTCAACAGGCCAGCCAGGCCCGGCTAGCGGCATCTCGCTGGCAAGTTGAATGACCACAAAGATATGCTCTTGTGTCTGGAAATCTTAATCACACCCACAAAAATTGCAACTGATTTTGAAGGCAATATATTTTTCTTGTAATATGATCAGGGGTTTGTTTTTTAAATTTTTATTTCTTAAGGAAACATTAGGGTTTTTATTGTGTTGCTAGCTTAAGCATTACGTGTTGACTTAATGAAGAGAGATTACTTAACTAAATGACTTTTCCAATATAAATAAACAAAAACTGACTTGGCTACTGTAACTTATCTAAACTGTAAACAAACACAAACTTAACTAAATGACTTTTGCAATAGAAGTACATAAACAAACAGAGTTAGTTTGTGTAAACTCTAATAATTGTTAATGCCACTAATTAATGTTAAAAACCCCCATCAAGATTTTGATTGGTTTTTAATAACTAAAAATATCCAAAATAAATTGTTTTGTTTACTTTTATTAGACAGTCCAAAGTCCTAAGCAAAACTGGGTTATTTTGGTTACCATAAATGTCCGTACTACCAAATTATCATAGATTTAAATTCTAGACATAAACTATACGCACATCCAAAAAAAGATCATGTGTACTTAGCTGTTTTGCTTGCAATAAAAAACAATACGAAATATCTTAGGCAAACACATCCATAAACAAGTTCTTATATGGGCCAGTTCCACCCAACATCACCCTCTCCGCCAGCTAAGGAGATCTCTGGCAAGTGCCAACGTGTAGAGTTGGCTCTCTGCCTCTGACTTGGGTTTGCCTGCAGTCCCAGTCGCAGCCCGTGAAATTTTCAGTTGCAGTTTTGAGCTTCGGCGAGAAAGTTCAGCGTTTTTGGCGTTCTGTGTCTGGCTCGGTTTCTTCGGCTGCGGTGGGGCTGGGGCAGTGCTCCGACTTGGAAACTCTCACTTGCTTAATTATCAAAGAGTACATATTGTTGAGTTAGTCTCCCGCTTTCTTTTCACTTGCTCAGCGTTTGTTTCGATTGTGAAAAATGTTTACCCGATGTGCCAATTCGCTTGGCCACTATAACAATAACAATAGCACTGGCTGTTCCTCTTCCCCGAAGATCTGTCCGTCGAGTTTGCTGGAAAAGCCAGGTGATGCGGTAAGTTCCATGAGGCATCAAGGGATACAAGATATGGTTGAAATTTATAATATACTTATAGAGTTTATATCGGCTACCTAATACCCTAAAAGGGTATAAATTTTATATTATAATTTCAGTCAGAAGTTTGCAAAGCAGTGAAGGAGTCATTTCAGACCCTATAAATCATATATATTCATGATCAGCATCAACAGGCGAGTCTTTCTGGACATGTCCGAAAGAAATTAATTTTTGTACGTTTTTTTATAAATTTCATAAGGGGTTACATCATTAAAATGTTCAAAAATTGTCACAAATTTTAATTTCTTAAAATTTTAAATTCAGTATGCACATTTGTAATCCTACAAAAAACTAGCACAGTAATGTTTTCTAAATAGAATTTGATGCTTTTTTGAATTAGTTATAAAATTTTTTAAACCATAATGCATCCAAAAAATTACCATATAAGAATATAGAAAATTTAAACCTTTTTTGACTTTGCATATTAAAAAGGTAGAAAATATTCCGCTTTTAGAAGTTTGCTTTCTTGTTAAATACTTTTCTATTGTGTTGAATACTTTTATATACATATAAATGTTAAGACCTGCATAGATGGTTGTCATTTTATATCCAGCACCTCATGGCCAAACAAACTAAAAAGCCATATATCAAAATGATAAAAAGTAGGCAAGAAAAGAACCAAAACAGAGACATAATAATGTACAACAAAAGTCCGAAAAGACTGTGCAAACATTTTCTCCATATGGGGGGGAACCTTGAGAGTGGAAATGATGCGAGCGTGAATCGTCGATCGAGAGTCCAGAGCGAGATTATAGCGATGATGATGGACTCGGCTACTCGAAAGCGACCTCTCTCCGCCTCACACTCTTCTCTTGGGTTCCCAATACCTTTTCAGGCGGAGCGCGCCATATAAACACCGTAAATATTATTGAAAACTTTCAGTTCGCTTTCAACGCTCGTCGCGTGTCGTCTGTCTATGACGGAAACCAATTCGCATCTGTGAGAGTTCGCTTTTTAACCCAAATATCAAGAGAAACAGAACAACTCCCCCACAATTTATTATCTAAAAGAAGCTACCAAGAGAAACTATGCCGAATCCCCCAATTGGATTTTATCCCCACATTAAGAGAAGGGTAAGATCCTAAGGAGATACCACGATAAGCTGTATAGATAGAGATAGGCAAACAGAGATAATAGAAACTTAATCATTCCGATTAAAACCCAAATCAACACGATTATTAAGCGTGAAAAGGGAGGCGGTTGTTGGTGATGAGAGTGAGAGATCAGCGGATGGATCTGTCTCAACCTGTCCCAGTGACCCAGTTTTGAGTCATATTAAAAAGTACGCAGAAATAATAAGTTTACTGTGGCAAATATTATAAAGAATTGAGGGTATAAATTAGCTGTAAGCTGTAGCTGTAGCTGCTTAGTGGGTATAATTTAGCTGTAAAAAAATAAACATTCCTTGCTTTGTTAAATATTTATATTTTTGTAGGAAGAAATTGTATATGTTTCTTAAAATGATTTACAAACTTTAAAGATCGTTTATATAAACCACTTCTGCTAGTTTTTGTACCTTAACTTAAGGCTTTATAATGTGGAATATTAAATAATATATTTTATATTATTATATTATTCTTATGAATATATCCCTAGTGTACAGAGGTTTTTCTCCTTCTTTTTTAATAAATTTATAAATAAAACAAAGTATAGTTTATTAATTCAAGCATAATTAAGTGGAGTATTATGTATTCTAATGAATATGTTTATATTTTGCAAATGTTTTCTCTCCTTTAGATGTAAAATATCAAATAAACTAAGTAAAGTTTCAAGAGTTTCAAAATAAAATGGCAAAAACACAAACTAAAGTTTATAAATAATGATGTTGTATAGTTAATACATGTGACTTACCCCATTCACTTGGAGATAGAGAGCCAGCTGAGAGATAGAGACCCATCATCCATATCGCAAAATTCATTCCAGATTCTGCACACACGAGCTTTGGCTTTGCCTTTGCCTTTGGCTTCGGTTGTGACTCCAGCTCCAGCTGCGGAAGGTCAACAAACTGAACAAGCTGGAGAACTAGCTCAGCAGGAATTATCGCCCCGGGGTCAAAGCGAACTATTTCAATGGGCTTGGGCTTCTTAGCTTTACCTCTTTTGTCTTTCTGGCCGGCAAAAGCTGAAAAGAACCGCCTCGGGCAGAGGCAATCTCTTGACATGAATATTAATTTATGATAATTTCGAAAGCTAAAACCCGATTTTTGGTTCCTCGCTTGTGTTTGCAGTGCCTACAGGTGGCGACGAATGTGACCGAACAGAAGCATCATGTAACCCGGGAGACGCGCGGCAAGAACTTGGGCCTGTGCCGGGGCTTTCGAGGATGCACCGTGTGGCTGACTGGTGAGTAAAAAATTGACCCTTTCCTTCCAAAGAATTCCAGCTTTAGCTTAACATTACCCCTGCTCATAACAGGACTCAGTGGCGCCGGCAAGACCTCAATTGCCTTTGAGCTGGAGGCCTATCTAGTGTCCCGTGGCATCCCCGCTTATGGCTTAGATGGCGACAACATTCGCACTGGTCTGAACAAAAATCTGGGTTTCACGCCCGCTGAGCGCGAGGAGAACATCCGACGCGTGGGCGAGGTGGCTAAGCTTTTCGCTGACAGCGGCGTTGTGTCCATCTGCAGCTTTGTATCCCCGTTCGCCGATGACCGCGAGATGGCTCGCAAAATCCACAAGGATGCCGGCCTCAAGTTCTACGAGATCTTTGTGGACACTCCCCTCGACGTCTGCGAGACGCGCGATGTCAAGGGGCTGTACAAGAAGGCGCGCGAGGGCGTCATCAAGGGTTTCACGGGCATCACGCAGGAGTATGAGCGTCCCCAGAAGCCAGAGCTGGTGGTCAACACGCATGGTTACACTGTGCGCGAGTCCACGCAGCAGCTGGTGAACCTGCTCGAGCAGGAAGGCATCATTCCGCGCTCCCTTCGCGACGTAGACCAACTGCCGGAGTTGTATCCCAGCGAATCCATTGCCACGGAGGTGCTGCGCCACGAGGCCGAGTCGCTGCAGGCCATCGAGATCAGCACCGTGGAGCTGCAGTGGGTGCAGGTACTGGCCGAGGGCTGGGCCTATCCCCTGCGGGGATTCATGCGCGAGGATGAGTACCTGCAGACGCTGCACTTTAATACACTGCAGAGCGGCATGGATGGATCCTATCGCGAGAATCACTCGGTGCCCATAGTGCTCAGTGCCACGACGGCGGACAAGGAGCGCCTGGAAGGGGTATCCTCGCTCACTCTGAACTATCAGGGCAAACCGGTGGCCATCCTACGCCGGCCTGAGTTCTATTACCAGCGCAAGGAGGAGCGCCTGGCCCGTCAGTTTGGCACTAGCAATCCCGAGCATCCCTACAGCAAGCAGGTCTATGAATCTGGAGAGTATCTGGTGGGCGGGGATCTGGCTGTGATCGAAAGGATTCGCTGGGAGGATGGCCTGGATCAGTACCGGCTAACGCCCAATGAGCTGAGGCGTCGCTTCAAGGAGCTCAATGCCGATGCCATCTTTGCTTTCCAGCTGCGCAATCCCATCCACAATGGGCATGCCCTGCTCATGCAGGACACCAGACGGCAGCTACTGGAGCGGGGCTTCAAGCAGCCGGTGCTCCTCCTGCATCCCCTTGGGGGTTGGACCAAGGACGATGATGTGCCGCTGGATGTACGCATGAAGCAGCATCAGGCCGTGCTGGATGCTGGTGTTTTGCGACGCGACGACACTGTGCTGGCCATCTTCCCCTCGCCCATGATGTACGCCGGGCCTACGGAGGTGCAATGGCATGCCAAGGCACGCATGAATGCCGGGGCCAATTTTTACATCGTAGGACGGGATCCAGCGGGCATGCCGCATCCGGACAAAAAGGCCTATCCCGATGGCAATCTGTATGATGCCACCCATGGAGCGCGTGTGCTTAAAATGGCCCAGGGTCTGGACAGCATGGAAGTGAGTTGAAGAAACATGATCCCAGTAAGCTTCTCTCTAACTTTCTTTTATTTATTTTTCAAGATCCTTCCGTTCCGGGTGGCCGCCTACGATAAAAGCTCTAGCAAAATGGACTTCTTTGAGCCTCAGCGCAAGGATGACTTTGAGTTTATCTCGGGGACCAAAATGCGCACCTTGGCCAAGACTGGAGCAAGTCCGCCGGATGGCTTCATGGAGCCCGAGGCCTGGCGCATCCTAGCCAACTACTACCAGAACCTGCCGCAGGCGTAACACGCGGCAATGCAAGCCCTCAAACCAGCAACGTGCAATTCCTCCTCCTAGTTATTAGCTTATGTGTGTGCTTAAACTATTTTTTTAAATTTATGGCCGCTATTTTAGAGTTATTTTTTATCAAGAAAAGAAAAGGAAGTTGAGAGAGTTTCAACTTCTTCCTTTGCTTTCTTTTGTTAGTCCCTCAATAGGTAAATATCTTGCATCTTACAACTGCATTTTCTGACCACAATCCGAGCCTGTGTCCTCTGTCGTGTGTGTATGTCTGTATGTTGTGCTCCCTGCTATTGAAACGTTCGTATCGTACAATCTACTTGTATCTTCTACTTTTAAGTTTTTCCCATTCTATGTTTATCTTAAGCAGTTTTTTAAATATATATATAACAAATTATTTGAGAGGAGAGTTTAATTAGGGGGGTGGGTATTTTTGGTTACAAAACTAAGCTACTTTATTAAATATAAAATATAATTAAATTCAAATTCAAAGCTTGATGTGAATTCCAGTAGAATTAGTTGAAAAAGCTATGTTTAAAATCTCAAACCGATTGGTCCAGTAGATTTTGAGTTATCGTTTATACAGACTTTCAAATTTACATTATTCTTGAGAAGTTTAAGCTTTTTGATTCCTGTACCTCCGTTCAACTAGCCATAACTTCATTAAATTTGCTATCGAAACTTTGGCAAAATATTCTTAACATATTAGACTTTTATTATAAATTAAAACTAATAAATTAAGAATAAAAATTATGAAAAAAAAAAAACTTAAATACCCTAACAAAATGTGTTGGGTAAGAGGTTTCCGAATTGAGCCGAGAGAGAGCGTTTCGAAAATCGGCTTCCCAAAGTGAGCTTTTTTTTTTTTTTGTTTTATAAATAAACTGATAAGTTATCGCACACAACAGCCCACTTTATTTATACTTTTATTCAGATTGAATTTGGATTTGCTCCCATAAGGTTGTTCTTTAAAATGCATTTGCTTTCAAATCGGACGCTAAACATCTTCATCATATTGCTTGGATATTTTTTTAAGGCAACTTTCTCTCAGAGTTTGCAAAACGATGATCTTGTAAGTAGCTTTTAATAAAGAACTGAAAATTATCTTATAATATTGGTATAATATCTGTGGTATTAGATATTTCTCCAAATTAACAATGAAGTTGCCACTGAAAACGAACCAGCCAAGTCTTCGGAACAAATGAAAACCCTACAATCCTCAATAGATACTTTAAACAACATGATCTTAGAGACCAGAGCGGACCGAGTCTCTCTCAACGAGATTAAAAATCAAATGGTCGAATGGCATAATATAATAGTCTCCATAGAACTGAAAAACTTGGAAGCTGATAATCGTTTGAAGACGCAACTCGACCTCGGCGACATATGGAGAAGCTATAACGAGAGAATAGCCACTAACGAGGCAGATCTTGAGAAGCTAAAACAAGAGATTAAAGTCCTCCAGAGGCAATCCCAGAAAGATGCAATAACGATTATAGAGCTCAAGGAAAAGCTAGACACACAGACCCTTCTCAGCTCGGAGTGCCTGAAATGGTTCCAACAGAGCGGAGCCCAGCCTTCGGGATGTTTGCTTGTGGGTCAGAAGACAGCCATTCAAACAATTCAAATTCCAGAAATCCAGGATCCATTCTCAGCGCTTTGTGACGCCGATGTCAACGGTCCCGGTTGGACAGTCATTCAGAGGCGCCTTGATGGTTCGGTAGATTTCTACAGAAACCTGAGCGATTATCGCATGGGTTTCGGAGATTTAAATGGAGAGTTTTTTATTGGCCTGGACAAGCTCCACCTGCTAACGAAATTCCAGCAGCACGAGCTGCTCGTGCGCCTTCAGTTCTTCAATGGATCCACGCAGTTTGCCCGCTACGACAACTTCCTGGTGGGTGGAGAGCAGCAGGACTTTGCTTTGCTAAGTATTGGGGAATTCAGCGGAAGTGCGGCAAACGGGCTGCTTTGGAATCTCAATCGAAGGTATACCACTCGCGACAGTGACAAGGATCAGATTATTAACAGGAATTGCGCCGAGGATTGCCACGGGGCCTGGTGGTACAGTTTCTGTGGTGACACGTAAGTAAATGTTCTTTAAAACAAATTCATTTTTAAAATTTATGATATCGCTTGACAGGAATCTTAATGGCAAATACTATACCGAGAGGATAAGCCGTAGAGACGACAGCATTATGTGGGCCAAAAGCCATAACATCAAAGCGGTGGATATGCTAATCCGTCCAAAGCTTAATAGTTAATTAAATTGTTATATTTAATTACCTTAAACAATGATTCCTTTAAAAATTATAATCTCTTAAGAAATGAAAAACAAATAAAAAGAAAGTGCTTAGATAAGCCCCAAAAGTTATAGCAAACTTTTATACTTAATCTGTTATACTTAATCGCAATAAATACCAGATACTGTTATACGTAGTAAAAACTGTAGTTTTCCTTTGGTTTTTGCACAAGATTTATTTTTATAAAATTGTATACGTTTAATCATTAATATTACAAGTAATTAATTAATATCAAATATGCATTTAGTTATCATTTAATTTCACATTATTTACTTTTTACTGCTCTATGTATGTATGTTTTTATTTTTTCATAAATGTTTTTATTGCTGTCAAGGTCGATCGATTAGCTCCATTGATTATTCTTTTTTATTTATTTGTTGTTGGTGTTGCAAAAATAAACGAAAATAAATACAGTACAAACTAGCCAAATGAAATGTGTGTGAAGATTAAACAGAAAACAGATGAGAGAGGGCGGAATTGGGGGTGGGGGACTACAATTTGGGCAATTGTGCGTCTGGACATATCCTCCGTTATCCCGAATCCGTATCCCTAACATAATGGCAAAGGGCGCTGCTGAGCAAAACAAGGACAAGGACAAGGACTGGGGACTGGGCGAGCACTAATAATATGCATACACAGTACATACATATATTTTTTGTTTGTTTTACAATTAATAATTTACAAATCGAGAAAACAACCATGGCTGCTAGAGAAAAATCATCGTAATTCCGTAAATACTAAAACCCTCTTTCGAGAAGGAGGACGCGGGCGGGTTGGTTTGAATTGGATTGGCTGCTGGATCCGTTTTCAACTCGAGCTATATACGCGTATATATACTATATACTATACTATATATTTCGTACACGGTCGTCATATACTTTATTTAATAACTGTTTCATAATGCAATTCGTGTTCTATTCCATTTTCGGGCGTGTTTCTTTAGGGTAGGTAGGGTATGAGGGGTGAGGGGAAGGGTTAGAGCTGGCTGCTGCTGATGTTTTAGGTTTCTCTCGGCTGTTGCACACACTCAGACCTAACAGGAGTTAAGAAAACTACTACCACATACACTATCGTAATTGTTACCACCATGCCGCATCAGTGCCGAGCGCACATTGTTGCCACGTCAAAGCATACTGCACCTGGACAACCAACTGTCCTTCGTCCGACTGTCCATCGGTTTCAGTTGATGACCCCCCTTGGGCGGGTTGTTCGCCTCCTACAAAGACGGGAAAGGTACGGGGGTTAGCATTTGGATGCTCAAAGAAAAGAATTCTCTTTGTCTGGAACACTCACCATGCGCTTTTCCGTTTTCGCTTTGATATCGCTGGCGAGGGTGAGGAAGGCTTCTTCCACGTTGATGCTGGCTTTCGCAGAGGTTTCCATGAACTTGATGCCGTACTCGATAGCCAACTGTTCGCCGCGCTCTTTTGAAACCTGAAAAAGACGAAAATGTTTATTTAAAGATTAGCGAAAAAGAGAATTTTTAATAAATTTTTAATAAATAAAATTCCACTTAACGTGAAATTTTATCTTTTTAAGAAGTTTCTTTGGAAAAATTTTTACAAGCAACGAAGCACAAAAAA